>PVLC010006566.1:35190-54641 GCA_004027655.1 Graphiurus murinus | reverse complement strand
TCTCCACTGCATGGAAGGTGTTAGCATGCCAAGGAAAGCATGACTGACTCCCCAACATCCAAAGCCAGGTTTTTCTTTGCATCAGTGAAGATGTCCAAATGGTAAAATAGCCTGCCTAAAGAAAAGCTCAAGCGATTAGAGAAAAGAGTCATAAAGAAGCACTGAGTTCCAAAATCCTTTCCTGAAGGATGATCCTGTACACTAAATAAATCCCACCCCAAAGTGTTCCATCTGCCGAAAGAAAACATTTGATGGGCTTCATAAAACCTAACAAATTACATCTTAGAATACAAAATGGCTGAAAAGGGGAAGAAGTCCAAATGTATTCTTCTACTAAAAATTTCCCAGGCAGAACTTTTCATAAAAAACACAAAAGTCATAGTAATCAGCCAAGTATACACTCTCTTAAGTAAAACCCAGTGTGTAGATGGAAGCTTTGGTTGTTTTTTCACACATGGGGTTTAAAACTATGGGTAGATCACCAGGCATGGTGGCATACATCTGTAATGCCAGTACTTGAGAGGTTGAGACAGGAGGATCTCAGGTTCAAGGTCAGCCTCAGCAACATATTGAGACCCTTAGCAATTTAACCAGATCCTGTTTCAAAATAAAAAATGAAATGGGCTGGGGGTATAGCTCAGAGGTAGAATGCCCCCGGGTTCTATCTCCAGTACCATGAAATAGATACACACACACACACACACACACACACACACACACACACACACACACACACACATACACACGGGGTAGGGATATAGATCAGAGATAGAATGTCCCTGAGTTCAATCCCCAGTACCAATAAATAAGTCATGTATCATGTAGCTAGGAATGGTGGTATATGCCTATATTCCTAGTACTTGAGAAGCTGAGACAGGAGGATCACGGGTTTGAGACCAGCCTCAGCAACTTAGTAAGGCCCTCAGCAATTTTGCAAACCCTGTTTCAAAATAAATTAATTAATTATAATTAATTAATTTTAAAAAGGGTTGGGGTTTAACTCAGAGCTATAATGCCCCTGTGTTCAATCCCCAGCATCAAAAAATAAAACAAAACACAACACAACTACATTTGGACACTGCCCCAAAGACAGCTCCCTGGAGCCCATTCTTCCTGCTGTCCTCAGGATAGCTACATTACCTGCCGGATTTGCTGGAGGTCTGATGGTTCCTGGCCTCCTGGTTGTGGTGGTGGTAAGGTGATCCCATCTCTCTAAAAGAGGGAAAGGGGAACATCAAGGGAAGCATGTGTAGTAACAAAACACAGCAGATACTTCCTGACTTGAAGAAATCACATCAGGACTAGAATATCCTTACCTTAGTCCTTGGGGCCCCTCATGCATAGCATGTAATTCTAGGAATCACACTGAGAGGAATGACAAGATAGTGTAGGTTTACATAAGACGGGTTCTGCTCACTTTTATTCAGATGATGGGGGAGGCAAGGTGAACATGTTCCTGCATGTGACCTGGAGATTAAAGAAGCTGGAGTTTGGACCCAGATCTGCTGGAGATGACCACACGGTGCAGGGAGGTCCACAGCTTGAGCACATCCCTGAGAGGTCCAAAGCTTGGTTCTACACTGTCAATCTGGCACTGAGCCACAGATAATATTGCTAAGGGATAGACTTGGTTAAGTTCTCAGTGGAACATGGGAGTAGTTCAAAACTGAAAGTGGTTACAATACACATATGTAATATTTTATTTAAGTATAGTTTCCATACTAGAGCTCTGGGCTCATCTCATTCCTTTAAAGTTACTAATATCATTAATGAGAATTACATGATATATATGAGTTTTCCCATAATTTCCTTTTTGTGTGTGTGTGGTACTGGGGATTGGATCCAGAGGCATTCTATCTCCAAGCTACAGCCCCAGTCCATTTTTTATTTTTATTTTGAAACAGAGTCTCGCTAAGTTGCTGAGAGTCTTGCTAAGTTGCTGAGGCTGGTCTTGAACCTGCAATCCTATCCCAGCCTGGGATCACAGGTATGCACCACCACTCCCAAGTATTGGAATTATAGATGTGTGCCACCATATCCAATAATTTCTTTTCACAGACACCAAGACTATAGTAATGTTAGAAGGCATAGAGGGAAAGAAAACAAGGAATGTGAAAGGCAGTGAAAAAAACAAATTTATATATACACAACAAACACCCAATAGTTATTGACTGTTCAGAAAACAAATGGCAAAAAAACAGAAATAAGTGAAAGTAAAATACCCTTGGGCATACATGAATGTGAAGACCACAACAGTAGGCAAATTTTCATGCATACTGATAAACTGCTGCTTTTATTTATTTACATCGATATGTGTAGTTTTTATCCTAGCTCATCCATCAGTTTAGAGATGATTTTAGCTCTATAATTTCCATTTGACTTTGTACCTGAAAAGATGAAGAAGTACAGCTTATCTGTGTAAATGAGGCTCTTGATATTTATTTATATTACGGTGATATGCATAGGTAGGAAATAGGAATTACATTACTGAAACCATTATTTGAGCAACTCCCAGAAAAGCAATTTCCACTTATGTACATATTAGCTTAAATTTTGTATGTCTCAAACAGCTCTTGTGTAAAATTATTGGTTTATCCATCTTTTAAAAAAGCAACTATCAATCAACAGATGAATGGATAAAGAAAATGTGGTGAAGCTTTATTTAGCCATAAAGAACAAAATTATATCATTTTCAGGAAGATGGATGGAATAGAAGAGAAATGTGTTAGAGTAGAGAGAAAAAATGAAAAAGGGGATCTCATGAAGATAGAGGGGAGACCAGTAGAGTAAAAGCAGATGGGGGGAGGGAGAGGGGGAGGTACTAGAAAGTAGAGGGAGATATGGGGGAATGAAACTGATCAAATTGCATGATGTAGCAGGGCATGGTGGAACAGGAGCATGGTGGAACATGCCTGTAATCTCAGTAGTTGGGAGGCCGAGACAGGAGAATTGCAGGTTCGAGCTCAGCCTCAGCAACTTAATGAGACTCTCAGCGACCTAGTGAGATTCTGTTTCAAAACAAAAAAATAAAAAGGACTGGGGTGTAGCTCAGGTAGAATGCTCCTGGATTCAATCCTCAATGGTATACACATACACATACACACAAAATTATATAATGTGCATATATGAATATGTCATAATAAATCCCACTATTATGCATAAATATAATGCAACAATAAATATTTTTAAACTCAACTGACCATACATATGAAGATTTACTTTTGGATTCTCAAATCTGTTTCCTTGATCTATATTATGGCATTAGCACAGTCTTACTACTGTGATTCTATTGAGTCCTGCCCTTCCAAATTCAGTGTGTGGAATGCTCTCATTTCTCCGAAGATCTGCAGGCACCATGTCCTTATATGCATATGCATATGCATATGGAACCAGTTGCTCTGACAAAGTCTGTTCCTGAGGGAGTGTAGAACATAGCCTTGTAGCCAGGTGTGGTGGCGCATGCTTGTAATCCCAATACTTGGGATGCTGAGACAGAAGGACTGTGGGTTTGAGGCCAACCTTAGCAACTTAGTGAGACCCTGTTTTAACTAAAAAAAAAATTAAAAACCTGGGGGTGTATCCCAGAGCTGGAATGCTCCTAGGTTCAATACCCAATATCACAATAAATAAATAAATAAATAAATAAATAAATAAATAAATAAATAGGACTGGGGATATAGCTTGCAGGTAGAATCCCCAGTACATAGAGAGAGAGAGAGAGACAGAGACAGAGAGAGAGCGCAAGTGAGCATGGTCTTGGAATTATGCACTTGTAAAGAAACTATTAACTACAGATTTTCTTATCCTGAGTCTTTGAATGGGATTTCTTATTACCCATAATTGAGATGAGGAGAGTCTACCTACTTATCAAGAACTAAGAATAGCAGGTCAACTTCTTCAAATTAGCAAACTTCTAAAATAAAGAAACCCATTTCTACCAAGTCTTTTTCAAAATGACAAACTTGGAAAAATTCTTAGCTATTGCAAATACTTCCAGAGACAAGACATTCATATGTATGTGTGTGTGTGTGTGTGTGTGTGTGTGTGTGTGTTATTAGGGATTGAACCTAGGGGCATTCTATCTCTGGGCTACAATCCCAGTTCTTTTTTATATTTTATGTTGAAACACAGTCTTGCCAAGTTGCTGAGGCTGGTCTTGAATGCGTGATCCTCTTGTCTCAGCCTCCCAAGTACTGGAAGTACAGGCCTGTACCATCACGCCCAGCTGAGACAAGATATTCTTATCAGGAGTGATTCTCTGTAATATGTCACTGCAAACCAAAGAGGAAACCAAACTGGTAGCTTCCCACTGGTGTGATTGAGTGACGGTGGCTGCTATGGCCTGAATTTTTATGTGTCCCCAAAATTTATATGTAAAGGCCTAACCAAGTAGTGATGGTATGAAGAGGTAGGGCCTAAACCAGATGTGGTGGTACATGCCTGCAATCTCAGTACTTGGGAGGCTGAGACAGGAGGATTACAGGTTTGAGGACAGCCTCAGCAACTTAGCAAGACCCTCAGCAACTCAGCAAGACCCTACCTCAAAATAAAAAATAAAAAGGGCTGGGGGATGGGCATCTCAGTGGTTGAGGACACCTGGGTTCAACCACCAGTACTACATACACAAGCAAAAAAGAGGTAGTTACTTTTGGAAGAGATAGAGCCATTTGTGTCCTTATAAAAGAATCCTGTGGCAATCCTTTCAACCCTTGCACCAGATAAGGACATAGACAGAAGACATAGAGAAGCCCTTACCAGAAAATAAATCTGCTGGGACCTTGATCTTGGACTTCCAAAAGTAAGTGTCTGTTGTATAGAAATTACACAATCCAAGGTATTTTATTATATTAGCCAAATCAGACTAAGACAGTGACCATGACATTCCCAGGAAATAAGGATACTCATAAGAAGTTGTGGTTTTGTATTGATGTTTCTTTGTGCTCATTTTTGAGACAGGGTTTCACAGGATTTCCCAGGCTGGGCTCAAATGATCTTCCAGCATCTGTCCTCCTCCAAACAGATGGGATTAAAGGTACATAGCAGTGTGTCCAAATCATAAAGAGCTTTATTTCAGGAAAGCAGACATGTTTTCCCCTATGAGAACTTAAGAATGGGTGGGGGACAAAAATCTTTTTTTTTTTTTTTTTTGCAGTACTGGGGATTGAACTCAGGGGCATTCTACCTCCGAGCTATGCCCCCAGCCCTATTTTTTATTCTTTATTTTGAAACCGGTTCTCACTAAGTTGCAGAGTGCCTCACTAGGTAGCTGAGGCTGGCCGCGAACCCAGATCCTCCGGTCTCAGCCTCCTGAATGCTGGGATTACAAGCGTGCGCCACCACGCCTGGCTCGGGACAAAATCTTGAAACCAACTCATGTGACCTTTGAAAACATTATGCTAAGTAAAAGAAGCCAGACATAAATTCCACATAAGGAATGCCTTCTTTAATATCTAAAATAGGGAAATCCATGTAGACACAAAGAGATTAGTAGTTGCCTAAGTGTAAAGGGTGGGAACAGAAAGAACTGAGGGATCAGTAGTGATAAAGTGTTGCTGTGGTTTGAATGTATCCCCCTCAAGAGTTCATATGTTGGAAACTGGATCCCCAGTTCAACAATGTTGAGAGGTGACTGGCTCATGTGGCCTCTGCCCTCATGAATGGATTAATCAATTCATGGATTAGTGGGTTATTGTAGGAATGGCTTTGTTACAAGAGCAAGCTCTCTCTAGCCCACTAGCTGTCTCTCCATGTTATAATGCAACAGGACTTCACCAAATGCTGGCATCATGCTCTTCAACTTCCCAGTCTCTAGAACTATGAGCTAAATAAGCCTATGTTCTATATGAATTACGCAGTCTGTGTTATTCAGCTATAGCAACCAAAAACTAAGATAAAGTTATAGAGCTTACTTTTTTTTTTTTGAGGTACTGATAATTGAACCCAGGGGCATTCTATCTCCAAGCTACACCCCTAACCCCCAACCCTATTTTTATTCTTTATTTTGAAACAGGGTCTCGATAAGTTGCGGAAGGACTTAACTAAGAAGTAGCTGAGGCTGGCTGTGAACCTATGATCCTCCCGTCTCAGCCTCCCAAGTACTGGGATTATAAGCGTGCACCACCACACCTGGCTGAACCCAGGGGCATTCTATCTTTGAGCTACACCCTCAGCCCTGTTTTTATTTTTATTTTATTTTATTTTTAAATAGGTCCTCACTAAGTTGTTGAGTGTCTTGCTAAGTTGCTGAGGCTGGCCTCAAACCTGTGATCCTCCTGTCTCAGCCTCCCAAGTACTGGGATTACAGGTGTGTGCCACCACACACACTGGTTACACAATCTTGAATAGCTCTATCTCCCCAGGGCCTAAAACAGTCACTGATACACAGCTGGCACTCACACGTTTGCTGAATGTATACTGTAGTATACTAAGCAGCAGTTAAAACAATAAAGTACACACATGTGTATGTCAGCAACTCAGCAAGACCCTACCTCAAAATAAAAAATAAAAAGGGCTGGGGGATGGGTATCTCAGTGGTCGAGGACACCTGGGTTCAACCACCAGTACTACATAAACAAGCAAAAAAGAGGTAGTTACTTTTGGAAGAGATAGAGCCATTTGTGTCCTTATAAAAGAATCCTGTGGCAATCCTTTCATCCCTCGTACCAGATAAGGACATAGACAGAAGACATAGAGAAGCCCTTACCAGAAAATAAATCTGCTGGGATGTGTATGTGTGTATATATGTGTATGTGTATATGTATTGTAGATATATGTACTATATATTTCCTTATTTGGTAAAAGCATTTTGAAAAATGAAGGATCTCAAGATCACCCAGGATGATCCAGATCAGCCTTAAATCCACTGACAAGAGTTCTTATAAAAGAATAAGAAAGACACAGAAAGGGGAATACTGTGTGAAGACAGAGGCCAGGCATAATGTTGCATGCCCATAATCCTAGTACTTGGGAGGGTGAGACAGGAAGATCACAGATGTGAGGTCAGCTTCAGCAACTTAGCATGACCCTGTTTCAAAATTAAAAAAACAAAAAAGCAGTGCCAGTGCACCCCTGTAATCCCAGTGCTTGGGAGGCCGAGACAGGAGGATCACAGGTTCAAGGCTAGCCTCAGCAATATAGTGAAACTTTCAGCAAGCTAGCGAGACCTTGTTTCAAAATGAAACATAAAAAGGGCTGGGGGTGTAGCATGAAGACAGAATGCCCCTAAGTTCAATCCTTAGTAAACACACACACACACACACACACACACACACACACACACACACACACACACACAATAGAATTTTAAAAGTTCTGGGGGTATAGCTTGAAGGTAGAATATTGCTGGGTTCAATCTCCAGTGGGAAAAAAAAAGAGGCAGAGAAATGGAATGATGCATCCACAAGCCAAGGAAGGCCTGGAGCCACCAGAGGCTAAAAGAGGGAGGGAAGAATTCTTCCCTAGAGCCTTGTGAGGAAGCAGGGCCCTGCTAACACTTTGCCTTATGACTTCTAGAACTATGAGAGGGTGAAGTTCAGTCCCTTTCAACCCATACACGGTATGATATTTAGTTATAGCAGCTAGAATACATTAATACAGGTAGACATGCTCTCAGTTCTTCTGTACACATTCAATTGGAAAAGTAAATTATAAAATAATACACATGACTATATGAAAAAGCCATACACATATAATGCAAAAGTAATCTTCAACTATAGATGGACACAACAGCACAACAAACAAATTAGGATCAATATACTGCATACTGACTACTGTAGTTCCCTTTTGAGAACATTGTGAAGTTTTCTCAACAAAGAACTTTACATGTCCAGATTTTCAAAAATATAATTTATAACCATACTTCATCTGATGGAGTGAAATATAGGCTACCTATTGTTTTTCTTGAGGGTATATTCTAACTGGGTGATCCATATTAATCATTATTTTTTATTTTAATTCTTTATTTTATTTACTACTCACGCTTTACTGAAGAAGTTTCTTTCAGTGCATCCTCCAGATTAAAATCATCAAAGCCCCCAGATCCTAAAAATAAAAATATAATTTAAAAATTTAACTATTTTTACATGAGACAAAATAATACTGAAATATTTTCTTGACACGGTCATTTCCCTTTAGAAAATAAAGAGATGGGAAAAGATAGTCCATACAAATTGAAATCAAAAGATAGTGAGAGTAGCTATACTTTTTTCAAACAAAACAGACTTAAAGTCAAATACTGGAAAAAGAGACAAAAAAGGTCATTTTACAATGATAAAAGAATTAGCTTATCAAGAAGTTATGATGATTGTAATATATATATGCACCAAACATAGGAGGACCTAAATACATAAATCAAATATTAATAGATATGAGGAAAGAGACTAAAATACAATAATAGGAGACTTTTCAATACCTCACTTTCAACACTGGACAAATTATCTATCTGCACAGAAAACCAGTAAGAAAACACTGGGCTTAAATAGGTTTTAGGTCAAATGGATCTGAGTATTTACAGAACATCCCATCCAATAGCAAGAGAATACATATTCATCTCAAATGCACATGGAACATTCTCCAGGACAGAGCATATTTTAGGTTACAAAACAAGTCTCAACAAATTTAAGAAGATTAAAAGTATATCAAGCATTTTTTTCTGATCACAAGGACACAGAACTAAAAATCAATAATAGGAAGAATCTTGGAGAACTTAATAATTAGTGGAAATTAAACAACATGCTCCTAAGTAATCAACAGGTCAAAGAAGAAATTAAAGGGAAAATATATTGAGACAAATGAAAATGGAAAGTGGTGTATCAAAATGTATGGGATGCAGCAAAAGCTGTCAAAAAAGAATAAAGACCTCAGACAAGCTAATGTCTGAGGGAAATAGAAAAAAAGGACACAGTAAAGCCCAAACTTGGCAGAAGAATGGAAATGAAGGTCAGAGCAGAAAGAGACTAGAAAAACAACAAAAAAGATCAATGAAGCTAAATGCTTTTTTTAAAAGATAAAAAAAAACTAGGCTAACAAAAAAAGAATACTCAAATTAGAGCAGACAATACAACTGATACCTCAGAAATACAAAGGATCATAAGAGACCACTACATACCAATATGAACCAAAAAACTGGATAATCAAGGAGATGAAAGAACTCCTAGAAACATGCAACCTGCCAAGACTGAATCAGGAAGAAATGAAAAAATCCAAATTAACCAAACATAAGTATAGAGATTAAACCAGTAATAAAAAGCTTCTCATCAAAGAAAAGCCTAGGACCAAATGGCTTCACTGATAAATTCTAACAAATATTTAGAGAAGAACCAATCCTTCTCAACTTCTTCCAAAAAAATGAAGATGAGAACCTATTTCCAAACTCATTTTATGATGCCAGTATTATCCTCATACCAAAGACAGACAAAGATAGCAAAAGAAATCTACAGGCCAATATCTCAGATGAACATAAATGCAAACATCTTCAACAAAATACTAGCAGATGGTTGGACATGGTGGTACACATCTGTAATCCTAGTACTTGGGAGGATGAGACAAGAGGATCACAGGTTTGAGGTCATCCTCAGTAACTTACCGAGATCTTGTTTCAAAACAAAAAAATAAAAAAGGCTTGGGGTGTAGCTAAAAGGTAGAATGCCCCTGAGTTCAATCCCCTCAGATACACACACACACACACACACACACACACACACACACACACACACACACGACAGAAGTCAACAGCACATTAAAAATAGCATTCAATATTATCGAGTAAGGCTTATTCTAGAGATACAAGGGTCACATATAAATCAATAAATGTGATACATCAAGAATGAAGAACAAAACCACGTTGTCATCTAAATATATGCAGAAAAAGCATCTGAGAAAATACCATATTCATTCATGTTGAAAACTCTCAGAATATAGGTATAGAAAGAATGCATCTCTTGCCGGTGTGGTAGCACACGCTTGTAATCCCAGTACTTGAGAGGCTGAGATTGGAGGATTGCCGATTCAAAGAGAGCCTCAGCAAGTAGTGAGACTCTCATCAACCTAGTGAGACCCTGTTTCAAAATAAAAATAAAATAGATTTGGGGGTGTAGCTCAGAGGTAGAATGCCCCCGAATTCAATCCTAAGTACAAAAAAAAAGAAGGAATGCATCTCAACACAATAAATGACATATATGACAAGCTAACATCATATGCAATAGCAAGAATTTGAGATTTTTCCTCTAAGATCAGGAACAAGACAAGGATGTCCACTCTGGTTGCTTCTATCCAATATAGCAGTGGAAGTCCTAGCCAGAGCAGTTAGGCAAGAAGAAAAAAGAAAAGACATCCATATAGGAAAGGAAGAAGAATTGCCTCTGTTGATATGATGTTATGTATGGGAGCCCCTAGAAATCACCAAAAAATTAGAACTGATAAAGTCAGTAAGATCGCAGGTTACAAATAAACATACAAAAACCAGTGGCATTTCGTTTTTTTTCTGTTTTGTTTTGGGTTTTTTTGTTTGTTTGTTTGGTTGGTTGGTTGGTTTTGGCACTAGGGATGGCAATATATCTCCAAGCTACCTCCTCAGTCCCTTTTTATTTTGAAGCAGGGTCTCACTAAATTGCTGAGGTTGGCCTCAAACCTGCAATTCTCCTGTTTCAGCCACCCAAGTACTAGGATTACAGGTGTGAGCCATCACATCCAGCTTAATCAGTGGCATTTCTATACAACAAAAACAATTTATCTGAAAAAAAATTTAAGGAAATAAATAATACCATTTGTAATATAATAAAAATACTTAGGAAGCTGGGTGCAGTGGCACACACCTGAAATCACAGTACTTGGGAGGCTGAGAGAAGAGGATCGCAAGGTCAATGCCAGCCTGGACAACTTAGCAAGACACTGTTTAAAAAAAATGAAAAGGTCTGGGGGTGTAACTCAAAGGTAAAATGTTCCTGGGTTCATTCCCCAGTAAGGGGTGGGTGGGTGGATGGGGGGAGACAGAGAAAGACACAGAGAGAGAAATGAAATTGGACCCATATTTTATAGAGCATATAAAAATCAACTCAAACCGGGTGTGGTGGCACACACCTGTAATCCCAGTACTTGGGATGCTGAGACAGGAAGATCACAGGTTCAAGGACAGGCTCAGCAACTTAGCAAGACCCTCTGCAGTTTAGTGAGACCCTGATTCAAAATAAAAAATAAAATAGGGCTGGGGGTGTAGCTCAGAGGTAGAATGCTCCTGGGTTCAATTGCCAGTACCACAAAAAGAAAATCAACTCAAAATGGATTTTATATCCATTAAATGTAAGAACTGAAATTGTAAAGCTACTAAAAGAAAACATAGGGGGAAAGACATTGGTCTGAGCAATGGTTGTTTTTTGCATTGTTTTGTTTTGTTTTGACAGGACTCCAAAGCACAGGCAATGGAAGCAAAAATAAGGGCTGGGGTACAGCTTAGTAGTAGAACGCTTATGTAGCATGTGTGAGGCCCTGGGTTCCATCAGCAGCACCATGCAGCAAAACAAACAAGCAAAGCCAAAGCAAAAATAGACAGATGGAACTGCATCAAACTAAAAAAAAAAAAAAAAAACCCTTCTGTACAGCAAAGCAAATAATCAACAGAATGGAAAACCCATAGGTTGGGAAAAAATATTTGCAAACCCTACATCTGAAAATGGCTAATATCCAAAATATGCAAATAATTCAAACTGTTCAATATCAAAATAAACAAATAAACCAATTGAAAACTGGGCAAAAGGCCTAAGAAGACATTTCTCAAAAGAAGTCATATGAATAACAGATAAATGAAAAAATGCTCAACATCTCTAATTCTTCAGGAAAATATGAATTAAAACCACAATGAGCTCTCACTTCACACCTGGTGAATGGTTATTATCAAAAAGGTAAATAACAATTCTTGGTAAGGATGTAGAGGAAGGAGAACACTTGTACACTGTTGGTAGGAATGTAAATTAGTACAATCATTGTGGAAAAGAGTGTGGAGGTACCAAAAAATTTAAAAATAGAATTAGCACATGATCCAACAATATCACCTCTAGATAATAAATCCAAAGGAACAGAAATCAGTATGTCAGATATCTGCACTCCCATGTTCACTGTAGCATTATTCACAATTGCCAAGATATAGAAGTTAGCATCCTAAGTGCCCATCAGTGGATTAAGGGATAAGGAAAGTGTGGTATATCAAGCTGGGGATGTAATTCAGTGGTAGAACACTTGCTTAGCATGTGTGAGGTCCTGGGTCCAAATCCCAGCACCACAAAAATGTGGTATATATGCATGATGAAATATCATATAGCCTTTTTATACTTTTATTTGTGCATTGTAATTACTCATAAGTGAGGTTCAAAGTCATACAAATGAACCTCCACACAGGTCTTTGTATGTTTCTCTTCGGGTCCCACTCCACTACCCACCCCTTCCTACACATAACAGTGAGACTGGCAATGATACCTTCATATATGAGCACATGAGCACAGCATAATTTGTTTTTGTTGTTGTTGTTGTTGTTTGGGTTTTTTGTTTGTTTGTTTTTGCAGTACTGGGGATTGAATTCAGGGGCATTCTACCTCCGAGCTACATCCCCAGCCCTATTTTTTATTCTTTATTTTGAAACAGGGTCTCACTAAGCTGCGGAGGGCCTCACTAGGTAGTTGAGGGTGGCCACGAACCCAGATCCTCCGGTCTCAGCCTCCCAAATGATGGGATTACAAGTGTGTGCCATCATGCCCAGTTTAGCACAGCATAATTTGAATTGTTTCTTTCATCGGTTCTTCTCCCCATCTCCCTCCCCCATTTATCTTCTAAAATTCTACTGGTCTTCCTCCTCAATTATCTAAAGTCCTCTTTGTTTCCTATTTTCTTTCTAGCTTTTACATATGAGAAAAAAAAAACCATATGACTTGACTTTCTGAGACTGGCTAATCTCACTTAACATAATATTCTCTAATTTCATCCATTTTCCTGCAAATGACATACTTTTTTTCTACTGTATAGCTGAGTAAAATTCCATTGTGTATATACACCATATATTCATTATCTATTCATCTATTAACAGACACCTAGATTGGTTCCAAAATGTGGCTATTATAAACTGTGCTGCTATAAACATGGATGTGTACATATCACTATAGTTTTTCCAACTTTAATTCTTTTGGATAGATACCAGGGAGTGGTATAGCTGGATCATATGGTAGTTCCATTCCAAGTCTTTTTGGGAACCTTCATAGTAATTGTACTAATTTGCAGTCCCACTAACAGTATATAATAGTTCCTTCTTCCCACATCCTCACCAGCATGCATTATTGTTAGTATTCTCGACATTTGCCATTCTAACTGGAGTTTGATGGAATCTCAGTGTGATTTTTATTTACATTTCCCTGATTGCTAATGATGTTGAACATTTTTTCATATATTTATTGGCCATTTGTATCTCTTCTTTTGTGAAGTGTCTATTGAATTCAATTGCCCATTTTTAATTGGGTTATTTGTTTTTTAGTGTTAAGTTTTTAAAGTTCTTTGTATATTCTAGATATTAGTCTTCTATCAGAAGAGTATCTGGCAAAGATTGTTTCCTATTCTGTAGGCTCTCTCTCCAGACTCTTGATGGCTTCATTTGCTGTGCAGAAGCTTTTCAATTTGATGCCATTCCATTTGTTGATTCTCAGTTTTATGTCCTGAACTTTAGGGGTCTTATTGAGGAAGTATCTGCCAGTGCCTGTATGCTGGAGAGTTGGTCCTATGCCTTCTTTTAGTCTAATTTCTAGATCTTTGATAAACTTTGAGCCAACTCTTGTACAGGGTGAGAGATAGGGATCTAATTTCATTCTTCTACATATGGATATCCAGTTCTCCCAGCACCATTTGTTGAAAACACTATCTTTTCTCCAGAGTATGTTTTTGTCAAAGTGTGAGGATTTGTTTCTATATGTTCTATTCCATTGGTCTATGTGTCTGTTTTTGTGTCAATACCATGCTGTTTTAGTTACTATAGTTCTGTAGTATAATTTGAAGTCAGAAATTGTGATGCCTCCAGCATTGTTCTTACTGCTCAGACTTGCTTTGGCTATTCTGGGTCTTTTTGTTTCTCCATGAATTTTAGGACTGTTTTTCTACCTCCAAGCTACATCCCCGGCCCTATTTTATTTTGAAACAGGGTCTCACTAAGTTGCAGAGCGCCTAAGTAGCTGAAGCCAAGGCCTCCCAAGTACTGGTATTACAAGTGTCTACCACCACACCCGGCACAGCCTTTTAAAAGAAGGAAATTCTGTCATTTGTGACAACATGGATGGAACCGGAAGATATTATGCTAAGTGAAATAAACCAGGCACTGAAAGACAAATACTGTATGACCTCACTTATATGTGAAATATAAAAAAAAAAGTAGAATTCATAAAAATAAGAAGTAGAAAGGTAGTTACCACAGGCTGGGAAAGATGGGGAAAGGGAAGATGTTGATCACGGTATAAAAATTCAGTTAGACTGAAGGAATAAGTTTTAGTGATCTACTGCACTCCCCTGTGACCACAGTTAGTAACAATGTACTATACATTTCAAAATTGCTAAAAGAATATACCTTCAATTTTCTCAACACAAAAAATAAGTTGGTGAGGTGGTAGGTATGTTAATTAGCTTGAGTGAATCTTTCAACAATGTTTACATGGATCAAAACATCACATTGTACCCCATAAATATGCAAAATTATTATTCATCAATTAAAATAAATTTTAGCTGGGGATGTAGTTCGGTGGGAAAGCATGTGCTTAGTATGTGAGAGTCCCTGGGTTCAATTTCTAACACCATGAAGATAAATAAACAAATAATAAATTAAATGTTTTTTTAAATTCATCCATGCATGGAACAAAATCATAATGAAATACTCTGTTAAAATGGTCAGTTTCCTTCAGACAGTGTCATGAAGGTCACACCACAAACAACTTACCCTCACCCCCACCCCCCCAAAAATTGCATACAATTAGAAGAAACAGGCTATCCCGGTGTGGTGGCACACTCTTGTAATCCCAGTATTTGGGAGGCTGAGACAGGAGGATCCGAGTTCACAGCCAGCCTCAGCTACATAGTGAGGCCCTCTGCAACTTAGGGCTAGGGGTGTAGCTCAGAGGTAGAATGCCCCTGGGTTCAATCCCCAGTACCACAAAAAGGAGAAGGAGGGGGAAGAGGAGGAGAAGGAGGAGGAGGAGGAGGAGGAGGAGGAGGAGGAGGAGGAGGAGGAGGAGGAGCAGACTTCTGTCCACTACAAGGTTGAAGGCTCAACTCTTTGGAACATGAAGTACAATCTCACAGAAAATCCTCTCCGTAGCATGATTTTTGCAAGATGGGGTGTCAAAGCCCACAGTTCCACTGATGATGAGTTCAGTGTTTTCAGCACCCCCTAGGTATAACTAGAATGATCTACACTTTGTCAATGAAGGGTACTTTCCCCTATCCTGGGTCCCAAGACCCCGACCTAGACTAGCAGTTCTGGCTAATCACACATAACTGAAAAGTCTTCAGAAAAAAGATTTTCACAAGGGAATCTGGGCTCACAAGTGGACTCATCTGCCCAACCCTGTGTCCTGCTGACTTGACAGATACTGTTTCCTCTAGAGGGGATACAGCTTATCAACGGTAAACAAACCACTATGCATGTATACTGGAATTGATCAAATAAGTAAATGGACAGTGGATGCTGAGAGCCAGGATTTTTACTGTTAGAGGCAGAGGGAGGCTACAGACAAGAGAAGGCTAAAATGATTCACACCGATTGCAGGATTAGAGTTGGAGACCCCAGTATTAAAAATGTTTACCTTTATAACTTTACAGATAGCAATCTATAGAAATAACTGTAGACATTCATATATACATTAGTTATAGTATACACATATAGATTCCCTCGCTCTGTCCACTGAGTGGGCCTAAAAGTAACAACACCCCAGTAGCAACAAGTACAACTAGCACCAAGATCTTGATTTCTTTTTCTTTTTCTTTTTTTTCCTTTGTGTGTATGTGTGTGTGTCACTGAGGATCAAACCTAGGAATGTTCTACTTCTAATTATGGCTTAAGCCCTATTTTTTAATTTTGAAACAAAGTCTTACTAAATTTCTGAGTCTAAGTTCTTGCTGATGTTGTCGTCCTGGAACCTGAGATCCTCCTGTCTCAGCCTCCCAAGTACTAGGATTATAAGTATACACCACTGTACTCAGCCAGATCGTGATTTCTAATACCATTCTCTAATAAAAGGAAACAGGACTCCTTGGAGAAATGGCTGATTTTAGGACCAGGTCAAGAAATATGCACTATGAACTTGAAGCATTGTCTAGTGCCAGAAAGTAAGAAAGTACTTTTTAAAAATCACCTTGATGAGACCATGTGAAAGAGGCACAGGAGACAAGTAAAACTGGTCCCAGTGGCTAACACTGGAACAATTGGAAAAACCAAATGAAGCAGTATTGGATCATAACCCAAAGTGTGGAGACAGGCATGATGGCACACGCTTGTAATCTTGGTACCTAGGAGGCTGAGGCAAGAGAATCACAAGTTCACAGCCAGCCTCAGCTACCTAGTGAGACACTCCACAACTTAGTGAGATCCTGTTTCAAAATAAAGAATAAAATATAGGGCTGGGGGTATAGCTCCGAGGTAGAATGCCCCTGGGTTCAATCCCCAGTACCACACACAAAAAAATAACCCAAAGTGTGAACTAAATATCTATGATTTCCATGCCAATATAAATGATTAAATGACAATGCACCAATAAAATCATAATAAGAAACTGAATATGTACATTAAAAGAAAGAATCTATCAAAGTCAATCACTAATCTGAACCTGAGAAGGAGGGAGGGCGAGGGAGTGGGGCGGGAATTGGGGAAGGGGTAAATGAGAAATGTGTGCATGTATACCTTTATCAGCTTGTACCTAACAAAGATGTATGATTACAATGCACCAATTAAAAAAATAAAAGAAATACCTAAGAGCTAAAAAAAAAAAAAAAAGAAAGAATAAATATCTCATGCAGAAAAATTCAGATTAATTTAGGTAGATATTTCTCCCTCACAGAGGTGGAATATACCCCCCCCATATGTATTGGTTGCACATAGTGACTTCCTTCCAAAGAGAACATTGTGGGGGAAGGAAGAGAGTACTTTTTTGTTATGTTTCTTTATAGTGGAGAAACATAACAAACAATACCTCAGCCAGGTGATCAAGGTCAATATCAACAATGATGGGTCATGGTGACAGGACATACCCTTTATATGATATATAATGGAAGTGGCACTTTACCTCTAGGATCTTCCTCCCCCAAACCCATATTCCCAAGTGTAATCATGCAAAAAACACTAGATATCCCAACTGGGGGCTATTCTACAAAATATCTGATCTGTCCCCTTCTCAAAACTGTCATGGTGCCGGGCGTGGTGGCGCACACTTGTAATCCCAGCATTCAGGAGGCTGAGACTGGAGGATCCGGGTTCACGGCCAGCCTCAGCTACCTAGTGAGGCACTCCACAACTTAAGGAGACCCTGTTTCAAAATAAAGAATAAAAAATAGGGCTGGGGGTGTAGCTCGGAGTTGGAATGCCCCTGAGTTCAATCCCCAGCACCACAAAAAAAGATAAAAACTGTCATGGTTGTCAAAACCAAAGAACATCTGAGAAATTGGCACCACCTGAGGAGCCTAAGGAGAAAATTACTGAAAGTCATGTGTATCAAATGATCCTGGAACAGAAAAAAAGACTTTAGATTTAAAAAAAACAAAAAACAAAAAACAAAAAACCTAAGGAGATCGACTAGAGAATATTATGCTATGTGAGATCAACCAGTCTCAGAAAGTCAAGGGTCATATGCTTTTTCTCATCTGTGGAGCCAGATAGAAAATAGGAAACAAAAGAGATTTCAGTTAAAAGAGATGAGTGGAATAGTGGAAGGGGGTTGGGGGAGGAAGTCACGGAGGGGAAAAATGAGGCTTGAGAAAAAGGAACGGTTTAAATAACGTTATGTCCATATATGAAGGCATCATTACCAATCCCTTTAACATGTACAGGGAGGAAGGAGGGGTGAGCAGGATGGGATGCTGAGGGAAATATAACAATTGATGTGTTCCTGTATACTCTTTGTAACACTTTGAATATCACTATGATGTATAATTAAAATGCACTAAAAATGACAATGCACTAACAAAAGTATAAAAACTAAGGAAATATGAACAAACAATGGATTTTAGTTAATAGCAGGATATCAACCAGGCATGGTGGTACACACCTGTAATCCCAGTATTTGGGAGACTGAGACAGGAGGATCGCAGGTTCAAGGCCAACCTCTGCAACTTGGTGAGGCCGTCTGCAACTTAGTGAGACCCTATTTCCAAATAAAAAATAAGATAGGGCTGGGGGTACAGCTTAGATGTAGATCACCCCTGGGTTTAATCTCTAGTAACACACACACACACACATACACACACATACACACACACTCTAGTAGTATATCAATAATAGCTCTTTAATCATGACAAATGTACCATGTTAATGTTAAATGTTATTAACAGGGGAAACTATTCTCTGCAGTTTTTGCAATTGTTCTGCAAATCTATCTGTTCTAAAACTGTTTATTTTAAAAGCATTTCCTATTGGAAAAAAATTAAGAGCAACCACTAAAAAAGGAGATATGAAATATATAACCCCAATCCATTCAAGAAAAAAAATGAAAGAGCAATACTCACAGCCAAATGCAATCAATTCAACAAAAGTCACCAGAGGGGAATATGCAAGAAACATGTTAAACAGAAAACATGAACTTTAGCGTAGAAATACACACAATCAGCAAAAAAAAAAAAGTCTGTTAAGTGAGCACAAGGCAATTGTTATCAGCATTGAACACTAGCAGTGAGAGACTAAGACATGCTAACAGCTGAATCCAACAGGTGATACTCGATTGGATCCTAAACTATAAAGGCCATTATTGGGACAATCGTCAAAATGTGAATAAGCTCTGTAGACCAGATGGTAATGCTGGATCACTGTCAATTTACTCATCTTAGTGGAACTAGTGATGTCAGGAAGAGGGTATCCTTGTTTTTAGCAAATGCAAACGTAAGCATCAAGAGGCCATGGGTATAATATCTGCTACTGATTCTGAACTGGGTCAGGAAAAATATTTGGAGATACACACATGTGTGAGTGGGAAACACATGGAGAAAATGTGATAAAACTGAGAAATCTGGGAGAATACTATATGTTAACTCTTTCTTTTTTTTTTTTTTTTTTTTTTTTTGCGGTACTGGGGATTGAACTCAGGGGCATTCTACCTCCGAGCTACACCCCCAGCCCTATTTTTTATTCTTTATTTTGAAACCGAGTCTCACTAAGTTGCGGAGTGCCTCACTAGGTAGCTGAGGCTGGCCGCGAACCCGGATCCTCTGGTCTCAGCCTCCCGAATGCTGGG
>PVLC010006566.1:0-35090 GCA_004027655.1 Graphiurus murinus | reverse complement strand
TCTTTCTACTAGACATTATTGAAACAACTGGCCAGGCGTGGTGGCGCATGCTTGTAATCCCAGTACTTGTGAGGCTGAGATAGGAGGTTTGAGGGCAGCCTCATCAAATAGTGAGACTCTCATCAACCTAGTGAGACTCTATTTCCAAATAACAACTGCTGCAACTTGAATGGGGCTTGAGGATTAGGTGGTTAGCTTCTTGATTCAGATGCAGTCATTGTTAATATGACCTTGTTTATTGGAAATGCACTCTAATTGACTGGTGGTGGAAACTGAAAGGGTATCAAGTAACCAACTGACTTTTAGTGGTTTGGGAGGAAACAAGCTCCTTGTATTGTACTTGCAAGTTTTCTGTAAGTTTATGATTTCAACATTTAAAAATTCAAATACATCTATTTTTTAACTCAGTAATTCTACTTCTAGGTATCTGTTACAAAAAAGTACTTGGAACATGTGCACAAAGAAAGATGTACAAGGATGTTCATTGTAGCACTGCTTAAAATAGCAAAAAGAAATGGAAAAAGAATAGTGGTCAGAAAAGAAGAATGGTAGCCGGGCGTGGTGGCACACGCTTATAATCCCAGCATTCAGGAGGCTGAGACTGGAGGATCCAGGTTCACGGCCAGCCTCAGCTACCTAGTGAGGCACTCCACAACTTAGTGAGACTCAGTTTCAAAATAAAGAATAAAAATAGGGCTGGGGGTATAGCTCGGAGGTAGAATGCCCCTGAGTTCAACCCCCAGTACCACAAAAAAGAAAAAAGAAAAGAAAAGAAGAATGGTTAAGTCAAACATGGCTCTTCCATATAATGAATTACTGCATCGCTGTTAAAAGAGTGCAGTAATAAGCCTATTTAGTCACATAAGAAAGATCTCTGAGATACAGCATTAAATAAACCAAGGTACAGAGAAGCATTCTTCCATTTGTTTGTATCATGTCTATAGCCAAAATATTTTCTGGAAATTTACACAGAGAAACTGGTAAAAGCCATTCCTCTATTGTTTGCTGATATATCCTGTTTATGTCATCAGGTAAAGAGTCAAGAGCAACATAAAACAATTTTGTAGCACTTATTAATCCCTCATTGACCTTGGATTCAATAGACCCAAACCATCTATGGATAAAACCATTCAATCTCAAACTAGATCCTGAGCTATTAAGACTTCTCCAAAGCATATATGACAAGGCTAGGAGTGTGGCTCAGTAGTAGAGCACTTGCCTAGCATATGTGAAGCTCTGGGTTCCATCTCCAGTACTAAAAAAAATCCTATAACAAATCACTCAAATCAAGACAGGAACAAATATTCTCATAAGAGATACCAAATCTCAAATGGGGTCAAATAGGCTTAAATTCTATAGCCCTTCTGTTCAATGTATAACTAAACAGCTCAGTTTTGATGTAGGCAGGAATCCCATAGGGTCTCCCTTCCTGTATAGGGAGTAGCATTCAAGTGTTCAGCAGAAAAGTTACCTCATTCCACTGCAGAGGGCCACAAAGAAATTTTTTTAATGGGAAAAGCAGGCTGGGCATGGTGGTGCACACCTGTAATTCTAGTACTTGGGAGGCTGAAACAGGAGGATAACAGGTTTGCAGCCAACCTCAACAACTTAGCCAGGCCCTCTGCAACTTAGTGTGACCCTCCCAAAGGAGGGAACACAAGCTTGACCTCATATTGTAACTGGACCTACCAGTACTGGTGTCTGAAGCTAAAGGTGCATTTTGATGAAGGCTGTAAAACAAGGCACAGCAGATCCTTGTTAGAAAATGCCATCATGAGCTGGCAATGAGCCAGCACCTGCCAATGCTTTGATGGAAAATGGAAAGACCCTCTAATAGGCACTTAAGTAACCTTTCATCTGAATTCGATTAATTAATCACTCCTTCCTCTGTTGTTCCTACCAGATCCATTTAGTTCATCCTGAAAGCAGGCCCATTACAGGTAAGTATTTCTGTGCATCCTCTCTCTAGACCTGCCGTGTCCAACATGGTGGCCACTAGCCCCATGTAGCTGTTTAAAATAAATTAAAACTCAATAACTATTTCTTTTGTGTGTGTGTGTGTGTGTGTGTGTGTGTGTGTGTGTGTGTGTGTATGGTACTGAGGATTGAACCCAGAGGCATTCTACCTTTGAGCTATACCCCCAGTTTTATTTTATTTCTTATTTGGAAACAGGGTCTCACTAGTCTCACTAGGTTGATGAGAGTTTCACTAATTGCCGAGGCTGTCCTCGAGCCTGCGATCCTCCTTGTCTCAGCCTCCCAAATACTGAGATTACAGGCATGAGCTACCACGCCTGGAATCAATAACTATTTCAAATGTACCTCCTGCCAGGTGCAGAGGTACATGCAGGACTTGGGAGTATCCCAGTACTTGTGAGGCTGAGACAGGAGAATCACAGGTTTGAGGCCAGCCTCAGCACCTTAGCGAGGACTTGTTTCAAATGATTTTTTTAAAAATGGGCTGGGGGTATAGTTCAGAGGCAGGATGCCTCTGAGTTTAATCCCCAGTTCCAAAAATAAAATAAAATTCAGCTCCTCAGTTGTACCAACCACATTTTAAGTTCTTAATAGTGATGTGTGGTTGGCGACTACTATGTTGAACAACACAAATAGAAAACATTCTCATACTCATGGCAAGTTACAGGACAGCATTACCCTACACAGTAAGCTACCTGCAGCAAGGACTGGGACTTGTCATCCATGCCAGGGCCAAATAGCTGGCAGCAAGGAACCACCCCCTACACCACCTACAGGTGTGTTCATTTTGATTACCCAAAGTGACTCCATGTTTGGAAAAAATTTCGGATCTGTTCCCAAGAATTACCAGTATATAGTAAATGATATTTTTACTTTGTGACCAAATCCATTTGTTTTGTTTTGTTTTGTTTTGATTTGTGGTGCGGGGTGGGGATTGAACCCACTCCCAGCCTATTTTATTTGGTTTTTTTTATTTTGAAATAGGGTCTCGCTAAGTTGCCGAGGGTCTCACTAACTTTCTGAGGCTGCCTTCAAACCTGCAATATTCCTGTCTCAGCCTCCCAAGTACTGGGATTACAGGCATGCACTACTATGCCTGACTCATTTTGGTTTCATGCCAAGAGCAAACTCTTATGTGGAGAGGAACATGTCTGCTGTCTGCTATTGGATTAAGAACCACAGAGGCAGCCAGGACCCCTGGCTACTAACATTTCCAGAGTCAAAACTAGAACTCAAGCAGAGTTCCTAAGGGGCCAGTGAGCCAGGTGTGGTGGTATACCCCTGTAATCCGAGTACTTAGGAGCTGAGACAGGAGGATCAAAGGTTCGAGCGCAGGCTCAGCAACATAGCAAGACTCTCAGCAACCTAGTAAACCCTGTTTCAAAATAAAATTAAAACTTTTTTTAAAATGGCTGTAGGTGTAGCTTGGAAATAGAATGGTCCTGGGTTCAGTCCCTAGTGCCACACACACACACACACAAAAAAGAGGCCAGTGACATCCAATCCCTACTTTCAAAGGATGGCTTATATACTACCTTTTCCTTTGTACATGTAAGTAGTTTTCAGTATTTTTTGGAAGAGGGCCCAATATAAATCCCAAGTGAATAAAGAAATACTAACAGAAACTGCTTCAGTTTTCAAATTTTAAAACCTTGGCCCTTTTATGAGAATGTGAAAAAGGAAAAATAGGAGAATCTTAGCCTGGTAAATCATAAATATGTCATCTCAGATTTTCCATTTGTTTGCTTTAATGGCGGTTCCATAAATACTCACACTATATTTAAGCGTGTCCAGGAAAGCCACAATACCACTCATCTCTCATCTGGGTTAGCGTCTGTGTCTACAGAACTCCTCCAAAGGCATGAAGCTACTTGTTGAAAAAGGAAACAGGCTTGGTCAACTGTGAGACCATCAACCAATGCAAAAGAAAGTCCACCATAAGAGGAACCAGAAACAAAATCAGACCTGAGGGATCAAATCTTGACCCAGAAAAATACAACAGCCTCTTTCTTGATCACTTGGGTTCCAGGAATAAGACTAAAACTGGCCCCAATCGGTGGAGCCCTGATGGAGGGGTGAGGGACACAGCTTGATTTAACCTGAAATCAGACATGTAATAAAGATGCGTCACTGTAATACAATAAAGACCTCACCTGATGAGCTGCTTGTAAAGACGTGTTATCCCTGCCAGAGAGTGGGGGCCACTGGGGCCCCAATGAATGAAAGTAAAGGCCGCAAGTCGGAGAAACAAGTTCACACCTCCCTGTCTATCTGAAAAGTGCTTATAGAAAATCTAAGCCACAAACTGGTTGGCATAGGTGGTCAATTTCCCAAATGTCTCTTTGGTGAAAATAATATCTTCCTTAATGCATAAAAGTCGGTATCTTCCTCCCACCTCATGCTATAGAGGGTAGAAGAAAAGAGGCTAGTTCTGTTACTTCCCAATTGCACCATTTTAACTTTTGTTGCCTCAATCCAGACTCGGAGGCATTTGTCTTAATAAACTTCTGCTTTTTACATCTTGAAGCAGGCTGAGTAATTAATATCCTCTGATTTAGTTAGGTACCACAGCCCTGCAAGGGAACATGAAAATGGCTTGCCTCTTATTCTGATTACTAAATGGATTTAGCTATTGCCACCTGAGCTCCAACTTGTTTCATGAATAAATTTAAAGCGCTCCCAAGGAGGACAATAATGGCACAAGCAGTACACTAGGAGACAGGAATCAGCATTTCAGTCTAAAAAAGCCACTGCCATCAATTCTGCACTGGCCACTGCAGAGCAGGAGAGGCAGCTGATTTCAAGCACACACGGTAAACCCCTCACCCCGCTTATCCTATGGAAAGGGAAACTTGGTAAACAAGGGGTTTTTAGATGCAGGAACAAAGCTAAAAATCTGTTTATATATTTGCAGGAGTCATTTTAAGTGTTCTATATAGCAGGTGGCTAGACTTTCGAGATGGGGAAGGATTTGTTTACAAATTGTCTAAGTTGTTTTGCTGATGAGTTTGTAATTGAAAGGATACTTTCATTCTTCCTTTCCACACAGAACAACATGTCTATGATGAATGTTCATCAAATGTGCTTTGAATGCCTAAAAGGATAAGCTTTTCTACAGATGTCAGACCTGAGAGCTAGGGGCCTTTTTAGCAAAAGAAGAATGGGGTAGGCACCAGGGACTTAGGTAAAAGGAACAGAGAATGCTAATGGGTATGAAATTTCTTTATAGGGTGGTAGAAGTACTCTAGAATTAGACAGTAGTCTTGGCTGCACAACATAGTGAGTCTATTAAGAACTTTGAATTATAAACTGGGCATGGTGGCACACACCTGTAACCCCAGTGCTTGGGAGGCAAAGACAGGAGAATCACAGGTTCAAGACCAGTGGCAGTAACTTAGTGAGACCCTGTTTCAAGATTAAAATAAATAAAATAGGGTTGAGAGTATAGCTCAGAGGCACAATGTCCCTGAGTTCAATTCCTAGTACCACGAAAAGTCCTGAAAGAAAACAACTTCCAATCAAGATTGTCATATCCAGGAGGGAAAAAAATCCCACTGAATCACAGATATGTAAATGGTGAACTTTATGTACTATGAATTATATCTCAACAAAAAATGGAGTAGCTGTCTCTCTATACTCTTCTTGGATCCTCAAAAATTAGATGCTCTTTTTATAGGTGGGAGCCCAGGGGCCCCAACACTCATTATTCAGCAGAAACATAAATGGCCCCCAAGCCAGAAGATGCCAGGTTTTGTCCCAGTTTGACACTCACTGCCTAGCAGTGCAAGAACAATTACATGACCCCATAGGATGACAAAGGTATCATGCCTGATTGTTCCTCCATCAGTAGAAAAAGATGGACCACATGATGTAAATAAAACCACTATGGACAAATAAGGTATTGTCATGATGTGTTCTGTGGTATCAGATCTAATGCAGCCCCAAGGCTTCTGATCTCTGGACTGCAGTTTGTTTGAAGCAGGCTACTAAGTGTTTTGCTGAAGGTAACACTGCTACTGTCACATGGAGAATTGATCCAAGGCTGTTCTAGGAAAACAACTGAGGATATCAATACTGGAAATTGTCTTTAGAGCCAAACAGCCTGGATGCAGAGCCCTGCCACTCACCAGCAGTGACAGCTTGGGCAAGGGACTTGATGGCTCTAGGCCTCGGTTTCCTCATCTGCAAAATGGAGACAACAAGAGAGCCTACTGCAGTGGATGGATGTGAGAACGACATGGTCATTTTAAGTGTTTCACATAGGATCTGACACACAGGAATCCCTCAAATGTTACCTATAATTATTTATTTACATACACACACACACACACACACGGGAACAGTCAGAATACGGTGTTAATTAGGCTTCCTCACCTCCCTCTGCCACTGTTATATGAAAAATAACTATGCGTGTCCTTGAAAATGCCATGTTGCCCTGGCTAGCTGCCAACCTCTGATAACTCTATGCCCTAGCACATTGCCATTTTTGTTAATTCTGCACGTTGCCACCTTTATTAACCTTGTGCCCCAGCTTGCTGCCACCTTTGTTTTGCTTTAATATATAAACTGAACAGGGTCTGTCCACTGTGTGGAAGACCCTTGTAGAAGTCTCTTGCAGATTTTTGTCGTACTCAGCCAGCCACCACTAGGTATTGGAGGCTCCGGCCTCCTATTTCAGCACACCACAGCTAAAATAAAAATAAAGGCATGTCTCATCCCTCCCCAGTGCCTTGTTGTTGTTGTTTTCCTACTGGTCAATTGCACAACAATATATTTATCATTATGGATATATCTGTTAAGTAGAATCTACTAGATCAACTAGTAAGTAGAATGCCCTCAAATATGCTCAGGGGTCCTTTTTTTTTTTTTTTTTTTTTTTTGCAGTACTGGGGATTGAACCCAGAGGCATTCTACCTCCGAGCTACACCCCTGGCCCTATTTTTTATTCTTTATTTTGAAACAGGGTCTCACTAAGTTGCGGAGTGCCTCACTAGGTAGCTGAGGCTGGCTGTGAACCTGGATCCTCTGGTCTCAGCCCCCCAAGTACTGGGATTACAAGCGTGCGCCACCAAGCCTGGCTCAGGGATCCTTTTAAAATGTTCAAAAGCTTAGAATTTGGGCATGGTGGCACATACCTATAATCCCAGTACTTGGGAGGCTGAGACAGGAGGATCATATGTTCGAGGCCAGCCTCAACAACTTAGGGAGACCCTGTTTTAAAATAAAAAGGGCTGGCAGTGTAACACCTCTGGATTCAATCCTCAGCATGACAAAAAAAATGTTCAAAAGTTTAATAGGTACAGAGAGAACAAAGCCATACTCTGCTCTAAACCCACCTAGTACCTATTGAACCTTTAGATTCTATTGTCTGGGAAAGGAAGGCACAAGAATGTTGGTGCTTTGGACAAGGTCATTCATCCCCAGACACTTCTAAAAACAATGCATATGTCATTTCCTTCCACAGCAACCAACCTAAACATAAGTGGCTTTCTGTGTAATTTTTTTAGGTGAAAAGCCATGTCTGATCAATCTGCATACATGAACATTTCCAAATCAGAGCCAGGCAGAGCAGAATAGGACCCCAGAGACCACCTAGTCCAGTTAATTCATTGTAGAGATAAAGAGAACCCATTATAAGGTTTTTCAGGTTCTGTTTCAAATAGGTTCAAGAAAAACAGGAGATTCTTCTTACAAGACAGCTCATTATGCACTGTACTTGGATGAAGCCTGGGTTGCATTATGCCACCCCAAAATCCCACCTGGACAGGGAGCCTAATGTAATCCAGACGGCCTGGAAGGGAAAGCAATCATGTCACAAGGTCCAGTATTAAATAGGGGGTCCCCCTTTCCACATTCATGAGCCAGCTCAGAGGTAGAATGTACAATTGCTAGGCCCCATATGATTTCAATGTTGCCACTTGGCCAGGCCATTACAAAGAGAGAAAAAGCACTAACAGCATCTCCTATATGTCCCTGACTCAGACCCTTCTCCAGAATCCCAATCTACAGGTCCTACAGCCTGGGGAGATTCCCACGGTTCCTTCAAGAAGCATGTCCTGAACTGGCCTTTGTTTCCCCCTCACACTAGTAATCCTCATCCCAGCATTCTTGGTTTTTACTATTGTTGTGTTGCACTAAGTTTTGAAATTTGAAAGTGGGAGTCCAACAACTTTGTTCTTTTTTTCAATTCCATTTGGCTCTTTTAGGTCCCCTGAATTTCCATATGAATTTTAGGATCAGCTTGTCCATTTCTACAAAACAAGCAACTGGGATTTTAATGGGGATTGCACTGAATCTGTAGATCAATTTGGAGAATATCATCCCATCTTTTTGGGGCTTTTTTTTTGTAATGAGGATTGAACCTGGGGGCATTCTACCACTGAGCTATACCACCAGCATTTTTTTTTGAAACAGGGTCTCACTAAGTTGCCAAGGCTGGTTTTGAACCTGTGATCCTTTTGTCTCAGCCTCCCACGTACTAGGATTACTGGCATGTACCACTATGCCTGTATTGACCTTTCCCCCTTTTACATTTTTAAATGTTTGATTAACAGGTCATAACTATACATACATATGGACACTATGATTTTTCAATACATGTATGGAATATGCACTGATGAAATCAGAGTAATTAACATTTCCATCTCCTCATGATTGCTTTGGTTTTTATTTCTTTTTTCCCTCTTATCATTACTTTGTGTCTGGAGTCTTCAAGCTCCCCCCTCCCATTTGTTCATAAAACACATGATAGTTTATTGTGACTAACCAAACATACCAAAAAGCCCTGCCATCCAAGTCTAGGCATCTGAATTCTAGGCTTGATTCTGTGTCTTCTAACTTGGGCAAATTCTTTCTTCTCTCTACCTCCAGAAGGAAGAAACTGGGTTAGATAATAAAATAAAATTTAAAAAACAGAGCTATTTCTTGAGGACCTGGTACTGGCCAGTCTCTATGCCATGTGCTTGGCAACAGTATTACAATGGTCAGCAAGCTACATGGTGCTGACAAGCAGCCTCTTTTACAATGAAGTTTGGGGCCAGTCCCATCTGAATCGGCCCCAGCGCACCAGCCTGTGAGGTCCTATAGCAGTCAGATGTTATGATTAGATAGTTGTGTTACTTTTCTATGGAGGCGCTAACAAATTTCCACATACATAGTGCCTCAAACCATGCAATTTTATGCTACTTACAGTTCTGGAGGTCGGATGTCTAAAGGGGGTAACACAGTGAAAAATCAGGGTACCGGCAGGCTGCACCTCTTCCAGAGGCTCTAGGGAAGAGTCTGCCTCCTTGCCTTTTCCAGTTTCTGGGGGCTGCCAGTGTCCCTTGGTTCATAGCCCTTTATCTTGGAAGTCTGTGATGCTAAACCCTGCCTCTATCATCACACGTCTTTAGGGGACTCTCCTGACTCCCTCTTGGATTTAACAGGCCCCTTGTGATGACACTGGGCCAGCTGGATAATCCAGGATGATCTCATCTCAAGATCTATTATTTAGCTGGGTGCAGTGGCACACACCGTAATACCAATACTTGGGAGGCTGAGACAAGAGGACCACAGGTTTAAGGCCAGCCTCAGAAACTTAGCAAGACTCTCAACAACTTAGACTCTCATTTAAAACAAAAATAAAAAAGGGCTGAATGTAGCTTGGAAGTAGAATGCCCCTGGGTTGAATCCCCAGTACCAAAAAAATTAAAAAAAAATCCAGAATTGAATCTTGTCTGAAAGCCCCTGTTGCCATGTAAGGACAGGTTCCAGGGATTCAGTTATGGATACCTCGGTGGGGGAGGGGAAACAGAATTCTGCCCACCACCAGCTAGTTTCCTGTTTTAAGCATTTACATTGTTCACTCCTGTTTGGCTAAGAGAGCTCTCCTCCAGGTCAGTTGCTTTAGGCCTGAAACCTCACTTTATTATTATTATTATTATTTTGCAGTACTGGGGATTGAACTCAGGGGCATTCTACCTCCAAGCTACACCTCCAGCCCTATTTTTTATTCTTTATTTTGAAATATGGTCTCGCTAAGTTGTGGAGTGCCTCACTAGGTAGCTGAGGCTGACCACGAACCCGGATCTTCCCGCCTTTGAAACCTCACTTTAGGTGGGCCAGTCGGGCCAGCAGAACCAGCGATGGGGAAGCTCATTTGGCAAAACTGACTGATATTTTTCAAAGATCCCTCTGTTGTGTGAAGATCTATTTGTAGGAGGCCAGTTGGGAGCTGTGGCTCTTAGCCAAACCTGTGGGGACAATGGCTCAGCACAGGATGACAGCTCCCCACCATGGCCCGGACTGCTGGAATTCACTTGGTCACTGGACTGTGGCATGCTCTACCCCCATTAGGGACCTCACAGGTCTCTCTGCCTAGAAACGCATCTCACCTCTTCCCTTCACCAAATCCTGTTCTGGAGCCTCAGACTCATTCCTTCTTTTAAACATCTTCATTGAAAGTATGAATGCAGTGGGGTTTTTTAGTATATTCACAAGGTCCAGTAACCATCATATATATCACTTTCAAAAACATTTCCATCACCCCACAAATGAAACTCTATACCCATTGAGCATTTATTCCCCATTAACCCTCTTCCCCCTGCCCCTGGCAACCACTAATCTCCTTTCTGTCTCTATGGATTTGCCTATTCTCGATATCTTAGGAATGGAATCATACATGTGTTCCTTGGTGACAACCTTGGTTTTTTTAGCATCATGTCTTCTAGCTTCATCCATTTAGTAGCATGTATTAGGAATCCATTCCTTTTTGTGGCTGAATTGAATGAACTGAATGGCCCATTGAATGGCTAGACCACATATTGTTTGTTCAGTCATCACTGATGGCTATTTTGGCTCTTTCCACTTTTTGATATTCTAAATAGTGCTCTATGAACATTTATGTATAGGTTTTTGTATGGACATATCTTCAATCATCTTAGGTATATACCTAAGAGCAGAATTACTACTTTTGGCAATAAAATACAATAAACAATCACCAAATTATGAATTCTGTTCATGTCATAATTTCTTACTGCTTATAGTCACCTCTTTTTGACTCCTAGTCTTCAGAGAGGTATACAAGGCATCACTACCCCACCATTCACAGCTGCTCTAGGCCACTCCACCCAGCCTGCACCTCCAGATAGTCAAAGAGATGTGTGCACATACACACACTCCAAAGTGCACTAATGCATATAAAAGATGAGGGCAAGACGTGGAGCAGTTTTGCCCACACATATTTGAAAATCAGGAAGGAGACCTTTGAACACTGTAACCTGGTTTGACATTCTTGCTACATGGTGTATGGGGCAGCAAAGAGCACGCCTGCTAAAATCAGACTATCTGGGTTACATTCCTGCCTCTATCTCTCACCCACTACTTCATTTCTCTGCACCTCAGTGTCCTTGCCTATAACATGGGATGATAAACCAGCGCCTGCCATACAGGGCTCCCATGAGGGTTCAGCAAGGGAACACAGGTATAGCCCAGCACTCAGTAAGTACATATAGTCCTCCCCTTCCCCAAGGAGCTCCAGGCCTTCAGAGACCAGGGCCAGCCAATTCTCAGTTTACAGCTCTGCCAAGGTAGACCCAGCCAGAAGGGGCCTCCTTGAGGTAACTCAGCTGGTGGGACCAGTTGTGGAGCCATGATCTCTTTAATGATATGTGGTAAGAGGATAATGAAAACCTTTTTGATGACTAAAGAAGAGGTGAGTCTTTTATATAGCACAACACACCACAAGCTCCACTGAGCCAGAACAAGCCAGTGCCCCTGACTCAGCCAGCTAGGGATAACAACAAACCTGGGTGCTATCCACACCTGGCAATCACCTGTGCTGCTAAACCCTGCTGCTGAACCCACAGATGCACCGAGAAGTATGTGCCTGGGAAATGTCCCAGCATAGTTTCTAAAGGGAGGGAGGAACCCAAGCACGAGAACATGGCTGGTGAGCCAAAACGTTACAGCCCAGTAACAAAGACATGCCTCTTTGGGAATCCCTTCTCAGATGTGTCCACCCTCTATATCTCAACCACAGGATGTAGTACTGTCAACTTGGTCTCTTGCAGTCCCCCTATAATCGAAGCCAATGGAGGCAGCCAGGGCCCAGGGACATTCTATCTCCGAGCTACACTCCCAACCTTTTTGCATTTTTTTTTACTTTGAAACAGGGTCTTGCTAGGTTGCTGAGAGTCTTGCTATGTTGCTGAGGCTGTCCTTGAACCTGTGATCCTCCTATCTCAGTCTCCCAAGTACTAAGATTACAGGTATATGTCACAATGTCTGGCTAGCCCAGTCCTCTCTCTAGCCCTGCATTCACAAGCTGGCCCAGGAGTCACATATATGAACTCTCACTCCACTTGCAAAACAGGCATCCCACCATGCAGTTTTCTCAATAGCATGGCACTTTTGAAATAATTTAAGCTGAAATTATGTTGTCTAAGCCAAGAATGGTGACACACACCTAATCCCAGTACTTGGGAGGCTGAGACAGGAAGATCTCAGGATTGAGGCCAGTCTCAGCGACTTAGTGAGACCCTGTTTACAAATAAAAAATAAAAGGGCTGGTGTGAAGCTCAGAAATAGAACATCCCTGGGTTCAATCTCCAGTATCAACATCTACCTTCCCACACTGCTGACCTACGTGAGGTTTTTTCATCTCATTTTCATAAGGTCTGAAATAATACATACCAAAATGTCTCTGGTAGTTGTCCAGAGGTAATGTCCATTTTCTAGGAATCTATTACATTATATTTTAAACTAAAGCAATGTAACATGTACAAAAGTAATGTTATAACACCTAGTACCCTAGTAATAGGTGGACTATCTCAAGGATGCTCCCATCCCAGCTCCAAGGACCTGTGTAAGTCTGTCATCCTCTGTGGCAAAAGTGACCACAAGATGAACTTAAACTAAGGGCCTTGAGATGGGGAGATTATCCTGGATTATCTGGGTGGGCCCAAGGTAATCCCAAGGGTTACTGTGAGGACAGAGGTATGAGAGAGGGTCACAGTCTATGTTATGAGAGGAAGAGGCCATGAGCTAAGGAATGCAGGTAGTGAGTCTCCAGAGACTGGGACAGGCAAGGAAATGGATTTTCCCCAGTCTCCAAAAGGAATATAGCCCAGTGGGACCCTTGTTAGCCTCCCAATATCCAGAATATAAAAGAATCTATTCTGTGTTGCTTTAAGCCTCTAAATTCATGGTAATTAGTTATAGCAGCAATAGGAGACAGTTTGCCCCCTTCTTCTATGTACATGTCCATCCAAATACCATTCTAGGCATGGAAAATAGACATTCTCCTACCCTGCAGAAATTACCAGAGCAGATGACATCTCTTTGAAAGAGACCAAGTGCCCACCTTTGTTCTTTTTTTTTTTTTTTTTTTTTTTTTTTTTTTTTTTTTTTTTTTTTTGCGGTACTGGGGATTGAACTCAGGGGCATTCTACCTCCGAGCTACACCCCCAGCCCTATTTTTTTATTCTTTATTTTGAAACCTAGTCTCACTAAGTTGCGGAGTGCCTCACTAGGTAGCTGAGGCTGGCCACAAACCCGGATCCTCCGGTCTCAGCCTCCCGAATGCTGGGATTACAAGCGTGCGCCACCACGCCGGCTTCCACCTTTGTTCTTAACGGGTTTGCAGTATTCATTTGGAAATCATTCCAGATCCTGTTCTGCTAACTCTTTAATGTCAGACTTTCAACAAGCAATTATTCTTTTTTTAAAAAAAAGGAGCAAGTCCTACTTAAAATTATGTATATTCTAATTGGGCAATATGACTGACAAAGGCCTTAATTATAGTCCATAATTCACACTTAGTATATTATTAGGCCTTTGCTACATGTTGGCATTTGTGAACATTATGCCATGATTCTGTCATTTGCACAGCTTTCCTTCAATTATTGTACTTGCAGGGCATTTGTATGAGGCAAGATGACAAATGATGGCAGCCCAACCAGATCATTGTATTAATCTGAGGAAAACACCTTTTGGGCACCCCCCAACCCAAAACACAGAGAGGGGCTTCCAGGAGGAATCAATTCTATTGAATTTGCAAACCGTGCAAATTACCACAATATTTATGTAAAGTAGGCTGATCACATTCCTATTTTCAGATGAGAAGACTAAAACACCAACCAACCAAAGACAGTGAGTCAAGAAGCAAGAATTCCAGGGGTACCTGCCTCACTTTTCTATGTGGATCTGACAGCACTGGTTATCACTGGGGCATGAAGACCCTTTGGGTTGCTTTCTGGTATATTTCCATTGGTTGAATTAAAATCTGCCTGTATCACTGTACTATCCTCCCCAAATCCATATCCAATCAGAACCTGAGAATGTGACCTCATTTGGAAAAAGAGTCTCTGCAGATCTAATTGAGTTTAAAGGCTGGATTAAAGTAGATCCTAATCTGATGAATGGCATCTTTTAGAAGAAGAGAAAAATTTAGATACAGACTCAGTGGTAAACTCCCTATGAAGATGAAAGCATGACCATTAGAGTAACATAGCTGCAGGCCAAGGAATGCCACAGACTGATGGCCATGACCAGAAGCCAGGAAGAGACAAGGAAGGATTCGACCCAGAGTCTAAGGGAGATCAAAGAGCAAAGCCCTGTTGACACCTTGAATTTTGGAGACTACTCCAGAATTTTGAGGAAAAAACTGTCATTATTTTAAGTCACTCAGGTTGTGGTACAATTATATATTGCTTAGGAACAGAGAATGTTTCTGAGAAATGTTATTAGGCAGTGCTGTCACTGCAAACATCAGAGAGTGTACTTCCACAAACCTAGCTGGCAGAGCCGACTCCATGACTAGGCTATATGGTATACACTGGTATATATGCAACCCATCTTTGACCAAACATTGTTATGTGGTACTGTTAAGGCAGTACACTGACTGCACTTTGTTTGAGCAGCACTAGGAAAGCAATGAAAGTGCACATTACCATAAGTGTTAGGGAATAATCAAGAGTAAGGAGGAGAAGCCAGGCATGGTGGTGCACACTTATAATCCCAGTACTTGGGAGGCTGAGACCAGAGGATTTGGGTTCGAAGCCACTTAGCTACTTAGTGAGGCTCTCTACAACTTAGTGAGACCCTGTTTCAAAAATAAAGAATACAAAATAGGACTGAGGATGTAGCTCATAGGTAGAATTCCCCTGGGTTTAATCTCCAGTACTGCAAAAAAAAAGAGTAAGGAGGAGGCAGGCTTAATCCTGGAAGGGTTCCTGGAAGCTGTGAGCTTGAGAGAAGTTTCTAAAAGCAGGTAGAACATAGCTTGGGAAGGAAGAGGTCAGGGGACAAATGTCATATGTGTTGACAAGAACACAGAACCCCTATTGGGCCAGGAGACAACAGAGTATACACATGTGTATAAAGATGTGTGAGATTTATCATAGCTCCTTAGTGCAAGGAAATACCACTTTAAAACAATTGCAAAGGCAAAAATCAGAAATATGGATAACAGTGAGATTTGGAAAGGACACGGTAACCTGAAAACTCATGGGCCTTGCTGGTGCGAACAGGGACCAGCAGAGATAGAAACCCTGAAAGCACTTCAGTAGATTGGTCTATGTTTCCCCCATGGAATCCGAGGATGCTCCCTGGGCACCAGCTGTGGGGTGGGGAACTGCAGACAACTTGGATGGGTGTCTGAGTGGCAGAGCAGTGGGGGCCAACATGTTAGGCACTTGCAAACAAATATCTGTACCCAGGGCAGCTGGAAGCAACAAAGCTGATGTGGCAGCATGGTAGAGACATTTACATACATGGTCCTGAATCAGACAGTAAGAAATAGAAGGGCACAATACCATTTACAAAAATCGCATATTCTCTCTACGTATTTCATGAGGAAATGTGATGTTTAATGACATATCAAGAATGAATACTTTGCCAGGCATGGTAGTACATGCTTGTAATCCCAGTCACCTTGAACTCCATTAGATGTAACAGTGAATGGGTATTTTAATTGGTGCACTGTAATCATACATCTTGATGCAGTTCAGGGTGATAGAGGCATACATGCACACAGCACTATTGAGTCCTCCCCCTTTCCTTCCCCACCTTCCTGTGCTTTACACAGTGGTTGATTTCAATAAGTTTATGTATGTACATAATGTCTATTGAGGTGTTTCCCTCTTCAAGTCTTCCTCCCTCTCCCATCTCCTCCAGTTAAGTACACTCTCTCACTCCACTAAGGTTTCTCCTCCTTTGTCTGGAGTCTCTCCTGTGTCCCAATTTCTCCCTAGCTTCCACATATGAGGGAGAACATCCAAGCTTTCACTTTTTGTGACTGACTAATCTCACTTAGCATAATATTCTCCTTTTTCATCCATTTTTCTACAAATAACATAATTTTGTTCTTCTTTATGGCTGAGTAGAATTCCATTGTGAAGTTTAAGTAATGGTGTTTTTCAATATTTCTTTCTTTTTTATTTTGGTACCAGGGATTGAACCCAGGAGTGTTCCACCATTGAGCTAAGCTCTCAGCCCTTTTTATTTTATTTATTTATTTATTTTGCGGTACTGGGAATTGAACTCAGGGGCATTCTACCTCTGAGCTATACCCACAGCCCTATTTTTTATTCTTTATTTTGAAACCAGGTCTCACTAAGTTGCGGAGTGCCTCACTAGGTAGCTGAGGTTGTCCGCGAACCTGGATCCTCCGGTCTCAGCCTCCCGAATGCTGGGATTACAAGCATGCGCCACCGCGCCCAGCCTCCCTATTTATTTTAAAATAGTATCTTTCTAAGTTTCTGTGGCTGGCCTCAAACCTGCAATTCTCCTATCTCAGCCTCCCAAGAACTAATAATGGCATTTTCAAACCTAATTCAGAAGATGGGTGCAATGGCACATGCCTGCAGTTCCAGCTACCCAGGACACTGCAGCAGGAGGATGGCTTGAGCCCAGAAGTTTGAAACCAGCCTGGATAACATAAAGAGACCCTGTCTCAAATCCCCCCAAAGCAAAACCTTGGAAACTTTCAACTATTTAAACAACAGAGAACCCAAAGACCCAAGAAATTTCAGTACTGGATTTCTTAAACATTTGGATAAGTAATTATTAGATGGAAAATGAACCAGATAGGAGATGGGATCCTGGAATAGAAAAGGGACATTAGAGGAAAACTAAAGAATTCTGAATAGAGTGTAGAGTTTATTTACTAACAACTCATCAAGAGTTCTTTGTTGATTTTAACAAATGTTCTAGACTAACATAGGATGTCCATAAAAGGGAGGACAGAGGAGGAATATGGAAACCCTATTTGTGCTATTTTTGCAAAGTTTCTATAAATCTGAAATTATTTTTAAGGCCAAGGGCTAGGGATATAGCTCAGTGGCAGAGTGCTTGCCAGCATATGTAAGGCCCCAAGTTTGAGCCCCAGCTTCCCACACACCGTTTGGGTTTTTTAAATACATATACTTTTATTGGTACATTGTAGTCTCACATCATAATGTAGTTCAGAGTGATAGGTTTTAAGAAGACAGAAGTTCAAGTGGTCAAGGCAAGTGAGATTTCAGGATAATCAGCTCAGCATTTCTAGAATAAGCCTGTCTGAGGCACCCTGGACAGTCTCCATGAAAGCTTCTCCTGGTGGAGTGGGCTTCTCTCATTGTTATAGGAAAGTGTAGGTTCTGTATCTAGCCTATGATCCCCCTCAAAATGTCTACTTCTGAGCACCCACCTCCCACTCAGGCACAGGTGAACCTGGACCAATCATTACCATCTGAGGGAGCAACACTGCCAGATACTGCCACTCAAGTTGAAAACTTGGCTGTCACCTCACCACCCACATCCAACCTATAAGAGGCCAGTCGATTCAACTAAATCTCACATCCAGATAGTTCTCCCTGTTCACAGATTACTTCCTGGCCTTTTCCCAGGTACTGTCATAACTTCTCTCTAGTTCAATTCTGTTTGGAAATGTACCTCCAGCGTCCCCTACATAAGTGTTACTGATCCATCAGAAGAGACCCTTCACAGCGCCCTGAATGTCTGCCAGTCCATGGCCAGCGTATCAGAAGATGGCATGTGCTCTTGTCACTACCTCCAGCCAAGACCTTCAGACAAGCCCTGTCTCTCCTTTCCTCAATAAAGAGCTGAGCTAGGCATGGCAGCGCACATCTATAATCCCAGTACTTAGAGGCTAAGATAGGAGGATCGCGGATTCAAGGCTAGCCTCAGTAACTGCAAACTAGCAAGAGCTTCAGCAACTTAGCGAGACCCTGTTTCCAAATAAAAAATGAAATAGGGTTGCAGGCATAGCTTGGAGGTAGAAAGCCCCTTTGTTCAATCCCTAGTACCAAAACAATAAAATAAAATGAAATAAAGAGCTCCTCTATATCCTTCACATTAAAGAGAGAGGAAAATAGATGCTCTCTTAGAGAGGTTTCCTTTGAAAATAGCTGTCCACACAAGCAAGCAGACTTATAAAAAAATCACTTCAAATATATTTGTATCTTTGGCCTTTCAGAAGAAGAGGAGGGAAGGAAGAGAAAGGACTGACTGAGCAGGTTGCTCTCATTCTCACCACTGGTGAGGCATTTGATTTCCTAAGTATTCATCAAAATCACTCTTGATTATAGCAAAAACAACCTTTGCTATAATTTTAATGCAATTAACAAGAATATATGGTAATTCTGAGCAATCTTGCTCTTGAGATTAAAGAACAGTCTGCCAGGAAACATACGAATAAAGCTTTAAGATCAAAATTTGCATAATTAGGTTTCTCCCCTATTCAGCCCACCCCCACCCCCAGCTTCTCTGGCTATGATAAGTTTTGTTGAAAAAGATGTTCAAAGTCCACAAGCTACAGGCTGGGCTTCCTCCCAGACTGGAATGTCAATGCCCCTTTCCAGAAACATGATCATGTTTGGACACCACATCCCTGACAGACTAACAGACAGCCAATGACAGGTAGACAAATTATAGAGTGCAGAGGTTTTGAGCCATACTTTCAGAGGTGGGAGCAAAAACAGCAAGGCCTTCCAGCTTATGAAACTGCTCCCTGGGATTTTAGCACTATGCAAGTTTGTATATCCTGCTCTATGGAAGCATCATATCTATTCCTTTGTGTGTGTATAGTACTGGGGATTGAACCCAGGGGTATTTTACCTCTGAGATACACCCCCAGCATTTTTTATTTTTTTTTATTTTAAAACAAGGTCTTGCTAAGATACTGAGGCTGGCCTCAAACCTACAATCCTCCCGTCTCAGCCTCCCAACTACTGGCATTACAAGCATGCACCCCCACACTGGGCTTCTTGAGAAGATAATGTAAGCAATACATCAAAACCTGAAATGACAGGTTTTGTTATGAAGCATGTTTTAGTGCTTGATCACAAGAGACATCCTCATTCCCAAAAAAGTCTCTACCTCCTACATCCACCCTTTAACAGGGGCTGTGACAGAAAGAGGCCTGCTTCCATCCCCTGCATTGCACCCCCATCCTACTGACCTGAGGATCATTAACCCTCTGGGGAGGGCCTGCACCAATCCAGGTGGGGAAAGATATCAAGGAGTAATTTTCATGAAGTTGTAACAAGCAGGAGGGTGCGTTCACACTGTGGAGGAAGAGATGCTAGAAGTGCTGGAGTGAAGGATGGGTTAGCATTCAAGAGACCCAGGGAGACAACTCCCACCCCTACCCCTCCAGCCTGCTGCCACAGACTTTTTACATTCAGTCCCACCCACAAAAAGATCTTTAACATTTAAAATCATGTAAATGTCAACTGTCCCATTTCCTCTTAAATAAGTTATTCTTGGACTTACAGTAAGGCTTAGTCTAAAAGGTTAATATTCTTTGATCAAAAGGCTTGAAACAAACAGGAGTTATTGCCTTTGTTATTTACTGCTCTCAGAACAAAACACAGAAAAGTGAATATGGGAACAGTGGCCCTTTTTTACACAGAAATTCAAGCGATCTGTAACTCCACACCAGAGGTTGCTTGGATAACTAAAAACCTATCTCCTGATTTCCTGTTTACTCAGTCATATCTATATCCCCTGTCTCTAAACTCCTAGAAAATATCAGAAAAGGAGCACATGAGTACTTTAGTACTTTTTTTTAAAATTTTTGTACTGGGGATTGAATCCAGGGGCATCCTACCAGAAAGCCACACCCCCAGCCCTTTTTATTTTTTATTATGAAACAGGATTTTTCTAAGTTGCTGAGGCTGTTCTCGAACCTGCAATCCTCCTGTCTCCAGCCTCCCATGTACTGGGATTACACACATGCACCACCACGCCCAGCATACCTACTTTCATACAAACACTGGACATAGGAAGAAGTCAGGAGAGCATCAGCAATCCAAAGATTAGGATGAACTTCAAGAATAATGAAGATAGATGAAATGAGAATAACAAGAAAATTCAAGTCAGAGGAACAGATGTGTAGAACAGGAATTCCTGTACACAGCTGGTGGGAGAATAAAGTGGTACAACTACTTTGGAAAACTATAGAAATTTCTTAAGGAGTTCTGCATTGATACCCCATGAATCAGCAAACTGCTTGTTAGGTTTTGTCTATGAAAAATCTTGTATACAGTGTTCATAGCTGCTTCATTTGTAATAGCTCTAAATTGAGGATGTCTCACAGTAGGAGAATGGATAAGCAAACCCAAATATATCCATTCAATGGAGAACTTGGCAATACAAAGGAACGCCAAACCATACAACAGCATGGATGGACCTTGAAAACATTATACTGCATGAAAAAGCCACATACAAAAGAGGAAAGAATATGGTTTCCTTTCTATGAAATTCTAGAAGTGATACAAACTGTAAGATGTGTGGTAAAAATAAGATCACTGAGCCAGGTGTAGTGGCACACATATGTAATTCCAATACTTGGAAGCTAAGAAATGAAAATCACAGGCTGGAGGCTAGCTTCAGCAACTTAGTGAGACACTTTTTCAAAAATTTAAAAGGGGGGCTGGGGGTGTTGCTCAGAGGTAGAATGTCCCTGGTTCAATCCATAGTACCGAAGAAAGAAAGAAAGAGTGTGTGTGTGTGTGTGTGTGTGTGTGTGTGTGAGAGAGAGAGAGAGAGAGAGAGAGAGAGCGCGCGCAAGAGAGAGAGAGAAAGGAGGGAGGATGGGAGGAAGGAAGTGAAGGAGGGAATCAGCTCACTGATTGATTGCTCGGGCAGGGAGTGGGGAAGTGATGTAAGTGAACTTTCTGGGGTGATAAAAATTGTTCTGTCTTGATACACTCTCATCAAAGCTGATTGAACCTAACGATCTTAATATCTTAGCATGTTACCATATGCGAATTATACCTCAATAAAAGAATATTTGAAAATCATACCAGAACTGCATTAACAAAAATTTTAATACAGTAACAAAGCAGACTACTGAGGATCAAAAATAGCTGAGCATTTTCCTGTATGTAAACTTCAAAGAATGCTTAAGACTTCTACTAGATATGACCGAAGGCCAAACAAAAATACCACTGAAGAATGCAAGAGATTTGAACAAAGAAAAAGATAGTAGGTTGTGGATAGAAAAATGCAACATCACAAAGCTGACAATTCTCCTGGTATTCTCGTACAAACAGTAACAAGAAAAGATATGGGAAGGGGCCAAGCTCAGGCACAGTCCCTTCCCAGGAAGCATGGAAGCTGGTGAGAGATTCCCACCCCATCCTCATAGGGGCAGGAAAGGGAGGGAGACCCAGAAGAGCAACTGTTCCCTCACTCCTCATGCTGTTCCTTCCCTGCAGAGAAGCTGGACACCTCCCCTCTAAAGAAACTAAGCAAACTGGGGGTGAGGGCACATGTCTGTAACCCCAGTACTTGGGAGGCTGAGACAAGAGGATTGCAGGTTCCAGGCCACTCTCATTAACTTACCAAGATCATTTCAAAATAAAAAAAATTAAAGGGCTAGGGGTGTAGCTTGGAGGTAGAATGCCCTTGGGTTCAAAGAGAGAGAGAGAGAGAGAGAGACAGAGAGAGAGACAGAGAGACAGAGAGACAGAGAGAGAGAGAGAGAGAGAGAGAGAGAGAGACAGACCGAGACCAAGACAGACAGCTGGTGAGGAGCTGGATCTTGAGTGGGCCTGGCACCTAAAAGTGGTCCCTGTTCAGGTGGCCCCAGCTAATACAACCTTCCCTCCACACTGTAACCACTCCCATCCTAAAGGCCTGCAGCCCACCTCCCAACTGGCTCTCCACTGAGAAATACCACCACAAGCCACCAGAGCCATTGACAAAAATCTGCAACCTCTTTTCATTCATCCAACAGCTGTTACCAATAAACATGAACAGGTGTCCATTGATAATCTCAGCCCATGAAAACATCTTCAAATAGAGCCGGGCGTGGTGGCGCACGCTTGTAATCCCAGCATTCGGGAGGCTGAGACCGGAGGATCCGGGTTCGCGGCCAGCCTCAGCTACCTAGTGAGGCACTCCGCAAATTAGTGAGACCCGGTTTCAAAAATAAAAGAATAAAAAATAGGGCTGAGGGTATAGCTCGGAGGTAGAATGCCCCTGAGTTCAATCCCCAGTACCACAAAAAAAAAAAAAAAATCTTCAAATAAAGTGGCTGCAACTACTGTCCTCGCTGAGCAGAATTCCAGGGTAAGTGATCCAGCCACACCAATGAATACCATTCAGCCATAAAAAGGAATGAAGTACTGACCCATGCTGTAACTTGGATATACCTTGAAGACACTGTTGCTAAGTGAAAGAGCCAGTGGCAAAAAGACATATACTTTATGATTCCATTTGTATGAAACATCCAGAATAGAGAAATCCATCAAGACAAAGTAAATTAGTAGTCACCTAGGGTTGACGGGGGCTGGGAGAATGTGAAGTTACTCCTTGGTGGGTACAGTCTCTTTTGGGGGTGTGAAGATGTTCTGGAACTGGTAAAGGATGCACAACCTTTTGAATGTACTAAATGCTACTGAATTGTGCACTTTAAAATGGTGAGTTATCTCCCAAGCTTTTAAAAGTCATTAAAAAAAAAACTGCATGTCTAGATCCTCCTTTCACAAGGAAGGCAGTATGAAGGACATTCTAGTCAGACACTGCAGGGAACCTGGTGGGAGGGAGCTAGCTAGCATTTAAACCCAGGACTGAAGCTGGGTGTGGTGGTGCATGCTTATAATCCCAGTACTTGGGAGGCTGAAACAGGAGGATTACAGGTTCGCAGTCAGCCTCAGCTAATTAGTAAGGCCCTCCACAACTTAGTGAGACCCTGTTCCAAAATAAAGAATAAAAATAGGGCTGGGATATATCTTGGAGGTATAATGCCCCTGGGTTCAGTCCCCAGTATTACAACAAGAAAAAAAGGAATAAAAATAAACCCAGGGCTAACCTGCATAATAGGAAGTGGAAGGTGGAAGGAGACACAGCCAAGCACCCAGAGCATGAGAAGGAAGAGAGGTAGGTCAAATGTCTTGCTCACTATAAATATACCTGGCCTCCAACCAGGCTCTGAGCCTGACTGCCCAAACATGAAACAGGGTGTACTTCCAAGGATGGACACACCTTGCTTGAGCACAAGAGAAGTCCAGCTTTGCTGCTATGATTCCTATTTGTGTACATCATACCCTCTTTTCAAGACCTAAGGAACTATTGTTGAAAGGATATCTTACAGTGAGTGCTCTTCATAGGATTCTAGAACCAAAAAGTCAGAACTGGACAATTTAATCATGAAACACTGAATCTTGCCACGGGCTACAGTACTAGAAGAGATAGAAGGATAAGAAAATGTGAGTTCTTGACCTCAGTCAAGTGGCAGAGACATGTAAACAAATGAGCATCTGCACCCATAGTGACTGGCACCAGCTTTCGGGAACAGGTAAAAGCCAAGAAAGGCTCCAAAGGGGAGCAGAGGAAAAGGGTCTTGGGGCAGAAGAAACATCATGAGTCAAAGGAAGGTGTGACAGGCAATGATCAGAGAAGAGAAGCGGAAGGCCAGATTGGACAGGGGCAGTGAGGATAGTTAAGAGGGGCTACAGGGGTAGGGGAATGATGAGGATGAGCTACACACTTCTCTTGATGCATGGGCTAGAATGGTGACACCATCCATCAAGCTGAGAAGCAAAGTAGAGGCTAGTTTGCAGGAAAAATGTCAGGTTTGTATATGGCAGCCTTGAGGTTTCATCCTTCTGACCCTTCTACTGGAATTTATGCCACTGAGTAAGATTCTATGAAATACTTTGTCCTTAATCCTCAGGATGTTTTCCTCCTCTAGCTCTTGCTATATCTTTTTCAGTCTCCTTCACTCATATGACTCTGTTTATTCAATGTTGGGGTTTCCCATAATGCTTTTTACTCCCTCTCCCAGAGTGATTCCGCCTATTCCTATTAATTCAGCACATATTGCTCCCTCCAATTTATGTCCCCACACTCAAAAGTAGCTTCTGAGCTCTGGACACAGGGCTTCCTGCCAGGTACCTCTCTCTACTTAATCGATTAGTCTGAGATCTGTTTAAATACTGCAGCATTCACAGCCAACTCTTCCCTCTCTTGGCTTCCCCTTTTATTACTACATTATTTTGAACTGCCTCTTTCTCGGCTGTCTTATATTATTAAGTAGATATCTCCAGAAGGGTTTCCTGAGTGACATGCAGCTCCTAAAGGATATTTTTAACTCAAATTTTTATTGAGATAGTTACAAATTCAGATTGAGTTGTAAGAACTAATACAAAGAAATCCTGTGTATACTTTGCCCAGTTCCCCCCAAACACTATATTATGGAAAATTATAGTACATTATCACAATCAGAATATTGAGCCTGAAGCTGGGCGTGGTGGTACACACCTGTAATCTCAGTACTTGGGAGTCTGAGACAGGAGGATTGCAGGTTCAAGACTAGCCTCAGCAATTTAGTGAGACCCTATTTCAAAATAGAAAGAGAGAGAGAGAGGAGAAAGAAGAAGAAGAAAAAGAAGAAGAAGAAGAAGAAGAAGAAGAGGAGGAGGAGGAGGAAGAAAGAGGAGGAAGAGGAGAGGGGAGGGGAGAGGAGGAGAGAAGGGAAGGAGGGAGGGAGGGAGGGGAGAAGGTAGAATGCCCCTGAGTCCAATTGAAAGAAGGAAGGAAGGAAGGAAGGAAGGAAGGAAGGAAGGAAGGAAGGAAGGAAGGAAGGAAGGAAGGAAGGAAGGAAGGTAGGTTAGTTAGTTATATTTTGGATCTAGAATGTCCCCTGAAAAGCTCATGTATTGGTAATGCAAAAATGTTCAAAGGTGAAATAACTAAATCATGAGAGTTCTGACATGAGTGGGTAAATCAATCCATTTATGGATTAATAATGTGAGTATATTTATTGGGTGGAAATGTAGGTAGGTGGGGGCATGGCTATAGGAGGTGGGTCACTAGGGGTATGGTCTTGGAGACTATATATGTCCACAGGCCCCCTGCTTACTCGCTCATTATGTCTGTCTATCTGACTGTCTGTCTGTCTGTCTGTCTGTCTGTCTGTCTCTCTCTCTCTCTCTCTCTCTCTCTCTCTCTCTCTCTCTTTGTCTCTCTCCCTCTGCTTCCTGTCACCATCCCAAGTTCTGCAGATGTGACCCAGCCTAACATGGACTAAAATCTCTGAAACCTCCAGAACTGTGAGCGAATAAATCTTCCTCTAAGTTGTGGTTGTCAGGTATTCTGGGTCACAGCAGTGAGAATGCTGACTGAGACAGTAACCACTAATATAAAGAAAACCAGAATAATGATAAGGCAAACCTTTATCAAGATCTATGTTCATGAATGGAAAACTCTGACTTTATTTATTGGTCTTCTCTTCCATTCATTTGACAGAAGTATATAAGCACATAATATGGAGCTACAGCAGTGAACAAAGCAGAGAAAAAAATCATTTCTTTATGGAGCTTATATTCAACTGGACTAATTGAATTTTATTCTATAAATATGTTTTCCAAAATTTGTCAAGAAGAAAGAGAAAACCTAAGTAGAGCAAATGCCATGGGGGCAGGGAGGGATGGGATAGTTGTTTAAGAACTATTGCCTTGAAAGAATCAACCAGGCTCAATCCACTGGAAAATTACTTCAATCCTCAAAGACAAAGGATTTCTCTACTGTTCAAATTCTGCAGAGCAGAAAAATGTCTCATTCCTTTTAATGACACCTGGAAAATCTGGCAGAGCAAAAAGTACTGAAGACTAAACTCACTTCTAATTATTGATATAAAAGTCATAAATAAAAGATACAACTAAATCACAAGTGGCTTGCCCAGGATTTCCTGAATACTTTATTGATAAAATGTACTAAGTATCAATGGGTTAAAGGGGAGCAGACAGATCTTAAGAAATACCAAAACACCCTTGATAAAAAATCAGTGTCTAATTTTGAGTTTTTAAAAAGATAAACCCTGCAGGGCGTGGTGGTGCATACTTGTGATCCCAGTACTTGGGAGGCTGAGATCGGAGGATCCGGGTTCGCAGGCAGCCTCAGCTACCTAGTGAGGCATTCCGCAACTTAGTGAGACCCTGTTTCAAAATAAAGAATAAAAAAATAGGGCTGGGGTGTAGCTTGGAGGTAGAGTTCCCCTGGGTTCAATCCCCAGTACCACAAAAAATAAATAAAGATAAACCCTTAGTAAAATAGAAGTAGGGATATATCTCCAATATGATAAAACTATACATCACAAGCCAAAGTCAAGAACAAGCAAGGAAGCTAGGCATGATGACCCATGCCTGTAATTCCAGCCACTGGGGAGGATGGGGCACAAAGATCACAGTTCGAAGTCAACCTCAGCAACTTAGTGAGACCCTGTTTCAAAATAAAAAATAAAAGGGGCTGGGGGTGTAGCTTAGATGTAGAATGCTCCTGGGTTCAATCCCCAGTACTGCAAAAACAGAGAACTTTACATTTATTTTTAATAAAAAAGGTTGGAGATGTAGCTCAGTGGTACTACACCCCTGGGTTCAACTACACAAAATACAAAAACAAGTATCAGTGGCTAAGACATCAATAATCATCAATTAGAAAATGGGGGGAATATCCCATTTACAAAATGATACATCAGGAACATATACTATAAAACACTTGGCAATAAGCCTAACAAGCAATATGAAGAATGAAGATGAAGAAAGTTATAAAACAATAATAAACAAGCAAAGATGATAGGAGGATCACAGGTTTAAGACCAGCCTCAGAGCAAGACTCCATTTCCAAATAAAATCAGGCCAAGAGTGTAGCTTGGAGGTAGAATGCCCTTGGGTTCAATCTCCTGTAGCAAAAAAAAAAAAAAAAAAAAAAAAAAAAAAAAAAAAAAAAAAAAAAAAAAAAAGCCGACAGAATTCCAATCAAAACCCCAGTGGGGCCTATACATATGGTTCAGTGGTAGAGCACCTGCCTAGCACATGGCAGGCACGCACACACACACACACACACACACACACACACACACACACACAAATTTCAATGGACTTTCAAAATATACTTGGAAGTTTGACTCTAAAATATATGTAGATGAAATATAGAGGGAAATGAGAGAAAGGCCTTCCCTAACAGATTCTAAAATTTCCACATTTATTAGTAAGAGCAATGTCTAAATGCATTTTTTTTTAATTACAGACCATGCCAGGTGTGGTGGTGCATGCTTGTAATCCCAGCATTTGGGAGGCTGAGACTGGAAGATATGGGTTCGCAGCCAGCCTCAGCTACTTAGTGAGGCACTCCGCAACTTAGTGAGACCCTGTTTCAAAATAAAGAATAAAAAATAGAGGTAGAATGCCCCTGAGTTCAATCCCCAGTACCACCAAAAAAAAAAAAAAAAAGAAAAAGAAAAAAAATTACAGACCATGCATGATGTAACTGCATTATTGACTCTTTGTAAACAATGTTTGACTCCAATATTAAGTCAAATGCCCTTGGGGTATTTTTGGGTGTCACTAATCTAGGCATCTCCTGATACCACTTCTAAGTAAAGAGTTCTATGCCACATTACTTCCCTTGTCTACTCTCTACTAAGCTAATTTGAGAGGTTCCCTGCATACACCCTCCCAAATAATAACTAGAACAAGGAGTGTGAGTCACCCTCTTCCTTCCAATTCCACCCTTCAGAGAGGTCACTGGTGTCAGTGGTTTGGGACCTACTAACTCAATAATCAACTTTAAAACTACAGGTTGGGTATCCCTTGTCCAAAATGCTTGCATAGAGCCAGGTGTGGTGTGGTGCACACCTGGAATCCCAGTACTTGGGAAGCTAAGACAGGAGAATCACAGGTTCAAGGCCAGCCTCGGCAACTTAGTGAGGCTCTCAGCAACCTAGTGAGACCCTGTTTCCAAATAAAAAAGTAAAAATCAAGCTGGGGTGTAGTTCAGAGATAGAATGCCTTTGGGTTCAATCCCCTGTATCTACACACACACACACACACACACACACACACACACACACACACAAAATGCTTGCATAGAAGTCTGTCAGATTTCAGATTTTTCCAGATTTTGGAATATGAGCATAGACATTACAGGTTGAACATCCCTAATCTGAAAATCAAAAATCCAAATTTCAAATCACTACTAATTTCAGATTCTTTTATTACAAATGCTCAACTTGTACTTGTACCTTAGGGATCTTAGTGAAATCTTTCAGTAGAGCAACGGGACAAGTGACAACAGCCATGCTCCAATTCAATTAGGAAATTAAAGGGAGATATGAAGAAGGAAAGAGGTAGGGTATTAGAGAAGAGATTTTGCAGGATGAAGGGAAACTTGAGCATGTTGTAGGTGAGTGAAAAGAATCATGATGAGGGCAATTGAAAACAGAAAGCAAGTAAGTGATGGATTAATCCGCCCCTTCTCTTAAGAAGGATGAGGATAAAATACATTTACAAAGGAACAATATACCAGGAAGTACCTAGGAATGATCAATTCACAAAAAGAATGAAAGACAGTGTGGCAGGGTAGGGTCAGGGCCTACCGATTCCAATTTGGTGTCCTCTGCACTGGATGGCTTTTCATTCCAGAACACATGATCCAATAAATAAGCACAGAAAGGAAACTCAACTTCATTAATCACCAGGAACATACAAGTCAAAAACACAGTGGTCTACCACTTCACACCTACTAGGATGGCTGGAATCAAAAAAGAAACAGAAGCTGGGCATGGTGGCGCATGCTTGTAATCCCAGTACTTGAGAGGCTGAGACAAGAGGATCACAGGTTTGTGGCTAGCCTCAGCTACTTAGTGAGACCCTCCACAACTTAATGAGACCCTATTTCAAAATAAAGATAAAAACTAGGGGCCAGGTGTGGTGGCACACACTTGTAATCCCAGCATTTGGGAGGCTGAGACTGGGAATCCGGGTTCGCGGCCAGCCTCAGCTACCTAGTGAGGCACTCCACAACTTAGTGAGACCCTGTTTCAAAATAAAAAATAAAAAATAGGGCTGGGGGTGTAACTCAGAGGTAGAATGCCCCTGAGTTCAATCCCCAGCACCACAAAAAAAGATAAAAACTAGGGCTAGGGGTGTATCTCAGAGGTAGACTACCCCTGGGTTCAATCCCCAGCAAAAATAACAAGGGTTGGAGAGAATATGGAGAAACTGAAACCCTCATCCACTACCAACGGGACTGTAAAATGATGCAGCAGCTTTGTAAAACAGTTTGACCATTTCTCACTAAGTTAATCAGTGTCACCACATGATTGGGTGATTCCCAAGTAAAACCTAAGTCCATACAAAGCACATGCAAAACCCAAGTCCACACAAAACCTATACAGAAATGTTTATGACAGCACTATTCATAGCAGCCAAAAATAGAAACAACCAAATGCCTATCAACTGAGCAACAAATAAACACATAATTGTCTATCCACGCAATGGAATGTTATCCAACCATAAAAAGACAAAGTACCGATATATGCTAGTACACAGATGAACCTTGAAAATGTGACAATGAACAAAAGAAGCCAGACACAAAAGGCCACATAGTATACCATTATATTTATATGGTATGCCCACAACAGGGAAATTCATAGAGACTAAAAGAGATTACTAGCTTCCAAGAGCAGAAATGATGGCAGGGAATGGTGAAAGTCTACTAAAGGGTTGGGAATTTCTTTTTTAGATCATACTATTCTAAAATTAGATAATGGTGATAGTTGGACAGCTCTGTGAATATACTAAAAACACACTGAATTGGGCACTTTAAATGGGTGGATTGTATAGTTTGTGAAAATGAAACTGCTTTGACATGTAAGATGGGAAGGGAAATCAATCCACAACACAAGGATTTTGCAGCTCAGAGACAGGGGATATGAAAGTTCTATCTGGTCAGGCATGGTGGTGCATGCCTGTGATCCCAGTATTTGGGAGGCTAAGACAGGATAATCACAGGTTTGGGGCCAACCTCAACAACTTAGCAAGGGAATGTTTCAAAAATAATAAAAATAAAAAGGCAATTGATTTTCAATAAAGTTGTCAGACAAATACATAAGAGAAAAGACAGCCTTTTCAACGAATGGTGTTGGGAAAACTGGCTATCCAAATGTAGAAAAATGCAACTAAATCTTTACCTCTCACCCTGCACAGGAGTCAACTCAAGATGGATCAAAGACCTGGAAATTAGACCAGAGACTGTGAAGCTACTAGAGGAGGGCATAGATCCCACACTCCAACATATTGGCACAGGTAGAAACTTCCTCAACAATACCCCCAAAACTCTGGAAACTAAAACAAGAATAAGTGGGATGGCATTAAACTAAGAAGTTTCTGCACATCAAAGGAAACCATCAGGAGTCTAAAGAGAAAGCCTTTGCCAGCTATCCCTCTGACAGAGGATCAGTATCTAGAATATACAAAGAACTTAAAAGACTTTACACTATTAAAACAAATAAACTAATCAAGAAATGGGCAAGTGAATTGAATAGACATTTCACCAAAGAAGAGATACAAATGGCTAATAGATATATGAAAAAATTTCAACATCATTAGCAATCAGGGAGATGCAAATCAAAACTACACTGAGATTCCATCTAACCCCAGTCAGAATGGCAATCATCAAGAAGTCAAAAAACAACAAATGTTGGTGAGTATGTGGGGACATTGGAACTCTTCTACACTCTTGGTGAGATTGCAAATTAGCTCAGCCACTATGGAGATCACAATGGAGATTCCTCAGAAAACTGGGGATGGATTCACCATATGATCCAGCTGTAGCACTCCTGGGTGTCTTTCCAAAGGGGCTAAAATCAGACAACTACAGTAATATATGCATACCCATGTTCATAGCAGCACAATTCACAATAACCAAATTATGGAACCAACCTAGGTGTCCATCAACAGATGAATGGATTACAAAATTATGGGATATCCACACAATGGAATTCTACTCAGCAATAAAGAAGAACAAAATTATGTGAATTGCAAGAAAATGGAAGGAGTTGGGCGTGGTGGCTCACGCTCGTAATCCCACCATTTGGGAGGCTGAGACTGAGGATCTGGGTTCGTGACCAGCCTCAACTATCTAGTGAGGCACTCCGCAACTCAGTGAGACCCTGTTTCAAAATAAAGAATAAAAAATAGGGCTTGGAGCCGGGCGTGGTGGCGCACACTTGTAATCCCAGCATTCGGGAGGCTGAGACCAGAGGATCCGGGTTCTCGGCCAGCCTCAGCTACCTAGTGAGGCCCTCCATAACTTAGTGAGACTCGGTTTCAAAATAAAGAATAAAAAATAGGGCTGGGGGTATAGCTTGGAGGTAGAAACCCTGAGTTCAATCCCCAGTACCGCAAAAAAAAAAAAAAAATGGAAGGACCTGGATAACATTATGATAAGTAAGATTAGCCAGTCACAGAAAGTGAAGGATCATATGTTTTCTCTAATATGCAGAAGCTAGGGAGTAATTGGGATACCAGAGGGACTCCAGACAATGGAGGAGAAACCTCAGTGAAGCCAGAGAGGTGGTCTAAGGGAAGGAGAAGGAGAAGAGTGAGGTTCATTGAAGGAATTACTATCATCATCTATGTGTACATATGTAAAAATACTAATGTCAATCTCAGTACTCTGTATGGGGAAGAGGGGGGAAAGGAGGGAGCTGGGGGAGGCACCAAATACTGTGTGCATGTATGTCACTGTCAACATGATTTACATTATGATGTGAGACTATAATGCACCAATGAAAACATATTAAAAATAAAAATAATAAAAAGGGCTGGAGGTGTAGCTCAGAGATAGAATGCCCCTAGTTCAATCCCTAGCAATATACACACACACAGGTCCCATCTGTGAGCTTGGGCCAAGGCCCTTCATGGCTTTCTACCTATTTCCTCCTCTAAACGGAAGGTTGGGACCCTCTAAAAAACTCACCCTCACTATTAGGCAGCCCTGCTTCCTCTGCTGAGGCTGCAGCCACCCGGTCACTTCCCCTCTCCCAGCTTCCAGCATATTCCCTCCTAGTCCTCAAGAGTGGTAGAGTTGCCTGGCATTGTCTGGGTTCTCTCTTTGCCCCAAGTCCTGATGGCCTGTACATCTACTAGATTCTGCCTCCAGCCCCTTCGCATTCTTCCCCATTTCCAACATCTTTCACTCCCTTGTGTCACCCAAGGCAAGTCCATCCCCATGATGGACAAGGAACTGCCATGCAGGGAAATCCCACTCTTCAACCTTGGTCCTATCTCCACAGTCCTGGCCTGACTTCCTGGCGCACCAGTCCTGCAGAGCCTTTCAGGCAGCTCTTTGACATCCCTTCTGGTTCTGTTTCTCCTTTCTGACATGACACAGGCCCAGCTGGGTCACCACAGACCCTCTAGCAAATCCATTTCACAGTGGTTTGTCCCCACACCTGCCAATCCCAGCTTTCGGAGAACCCTTGCTCTCACCCCACTGAGCTGGGAGTTCCCTGAAGCAGGGCCAGTGCCTGCCCCTTGTCCACTGGCCTGGCACCAAGCAAGGTACCTGGCACATAGGCAGTGCTCAATTGATAATTCCTGGGGGGAGTGACCATGCCATGAAATCCCAGCACTGGCTCTGCTGAGTGCAGAGACATTGCCATGTTGCAGTAGAATTGTGCTGATTGGCACTGGCCTAGCTGCTAGCTCAGGCTGTGTGACTCGAATCAGGCCCCCAGGTTTCTTGACAATCTGTGGTTTCTGAACTGGATCCCTCTGTCCTGACAGTATCCTCTCCACTCTTAACACTCTACCTGGATCCCCTTCCACGTGGCAGGCTGAGGCCATCAGACAGGACCGCTCGCTCCACATGACCCCTCCATAGCATGTACACATGTCTGCAAGAATGACAACAAGAGCTGAGCCAGGCGTGGTGGTGCACGCTTGTAATCCCAGCATTTGGGAAGCTGAGACTGGAGCATCCGGGTTCATGGCCAGCCTCAGCTACCTAGTGAGGCACTCCACAACTTAGTGAGACCCTATTTCAATAAAGAATAAAAAATAGGACTGGGGGTATAGCTCGGAGATAGAATGCCCCTGAGTTCAATCCCCAGTACCGCAAAACACTAGGAAATCCAGAAAGGTGGGAATTCACGCACCCCTAGCCACTTGCTATAAGGGCATCTGCCAATTTGGACAAACTGTGACTTTGATTTTGTAAACTTTCCAAAATAGACAAAGAGAAATGAAGTTTAGGATCATGGCCACTAAATTAAGGAATATAATACAAAATTCTTCCCATGTGCCAGGTACAGTGGTGCCTATGTGTAATCCCAGTACTTGAGAGACTGAGACAAAAGGATTGCAGTTTTGAGGCCAGCTCAGCAATTTATTTAGTTAGACCCTGTTCAAAATAAAAAGGGCTTCGGTATATCTTGGAAGTATAAAGCCCCTAAATGAAATTCCCAGTACCAAAAAAATTCTTCCCACATTAAGCTGAGACCCCCCCCCAAAATGTTTTGAACACAACTCAAAAACAAATTCAACCCCACAGTACTGCAAGGAGATCAAAAGAAAAGGCTTGAATCTTGTTTCTGGTGGGTCCAGGCTAATCACACAAAACAACTAACAACATTGAACACAATTCTCTGTAGAAGGTACATTTATCCTAGACTTCAAAGACTGCCTACAAAGCCGGGCATGGTGGTGCACACTTGTAATCCCAGCATTTGGGAGGCTGAGACCGGAGGATCCGGGTTCAAGGCCAGCCTCAGCTACCTAGGGAGGCACTCTGCAACTTAGTGAGACCCTGTTTCAAAATAAAGAATAAAAAATAGGGCTGGGGGTATAGCTCGGAGGTAGAATGCCCCTGAGTTCAATCCCCAGTACCGCAAAAATAAATAAAAAAAGACTGCTTACATATATATGTATGTATGTATGTATGTATGTATGTATATGTATATTTCAATGACAATGAGCAGTACTCAGCTCCAAAACAAAACAAGACAAAAGATACAACCACAAACAAAAGTAAATGAAGCATTGTGAGTGGGGACCAGTGGAAAAAGACTAAACAGGAAAATGAGCTAAATACTTGACCAGGAAATTTATAAAAGAAGAAATCAAATTGGACAATAATAGTAATAAAAGAGAAGAAAATTACTATAATAATAAAAAATTACAAACCCACCTATAGGCTTATATTACCAGAGTCTGACAGTGCCAAATGTTTGTGAGGCTGTGGTACAATGTGCAAGCCTCTGTGTGTGTGTGTGTGTGTGTGTGTGTGTGTGTTAGTTACAGGGGATTGAATCCAGGGGCACTCTATCTCTGAGCTACCTCCCCAGCCCTATTTATTTTGGAAACAGGGTCTTACTAAGCTATGGCACACTGGCCTTGAACCTGCGATGCTCCTGCCTCAGCCTCACAAGTACTGGGATTACAGGTATCCACCACCATGCCCAGCAACTTTGATATATTGCTGTGGGAAGATAAATTGGAACGACCATTTTAGGAGACAGTTTGGCACCATCTCACAAAACCAAAGTCACAGACCCTGTGTAATCCAGAAGCCCTACTCCTAGATATAACCCTAGAGTGGCATTTAAAAACCTTTTGGCGAGCCGGGCGTAGTGGCACACGCTTGTAATCCCAGCATTCGGGAGGCTGAGACCGGAGGATCCGGGTTCGCGGCCAGCCTCAGCTACTTAGTGAGGCACTCCGCAACTTAGTGAGACCCGGTTTCAAAATAAAGAGTAAAAAATAGGGCTTGGGGTGTAGCTCGAAGGTAGAACACCTCTGAGTTCAATCCCTAGTACCGCAAAAAAAAAAAAAAAA
>PVLC010006565.1:22596-68782 GCA_004027655.1 Graphiurus murinus | reverse complement strand
GCAAAGAACATGATTTTGTTCTTCTTTATGGCTGAGTAAAATTCCATTGTGTACATATCCCATAGTTTTGTAATCCATTCATCTGTGGATGGACATCTTGGCTGCTTCCATAGTTTGGCTATTGTGAATTGAGCCGCTATAAACATAGATACACATGCATTGGTCTGATAGTTTGGTTTCCATTCTTTTGGGTATATACTATTCATTTGTTCATGTACCACAGAAATGCTCTCCTAACTGATCTCTTTGCCTTCAAGATTCTGGTATCCATTAGTCATATTGTCATGGAATGATAATTTTAAATCACAAATCATATTGTGTTATTTTTTTCATGTAAAATATTTCAAAGACCAAGTAGTTAGTATGGTGTAAAAAGTATTTCATGATCTGGTCCCACTAATTTTTTTTTTGGTACTGGGGATTGAACCCAGGGGCATTCTACTGAGGGTTTAGGTATTGGGTAGGCAGTGAGGGATGGGGACTCCCAAGAGATAAAGGTCAAGAAAAACAAAATCCACCCTAATGCACATGATGTACTTTCACAAACATATCAAAGTCAATCACTAAACTGAACTTGAGAAGGAGGGAGAGTGAGGGAGTGGGGTGGGAATTGGGGAAGGGTTAAATGAGAAATGTATGCATGTATGCCTTTACCAGCTTGTACCTAACAAAGATGTATGATTACAATGCACCAATAAAAAAAAAGAAAAGAAAAGAAAAACAAAATCCAGACCCCCTCTAAGAAGGCTCCATGTTGTTCATTGGATCTGAACATGAACAATTAAATGTGGAGGAGTGGAACCAAGATATCAGGAACCAAAGATCTCCGTGCAGCAACCTTACACTCATGAGCTGTTGTTACATATAGACTAGGGATCAAATATGCAGAACAAATAGTCTCATGTCTTCTGGAAATTAGAGGCCATAGATGTCAGATTAACTAAGTCAAGAAAAACAAGATGAAAAACAGGGACTTTCTTCACTGGTTATTATCTATACAAAGGGGCTTCAAATATATATAAAGCCCTATGCTTGGCACCAATATTGGCTGCCCTCTCAGGAATCCTCCCCTGCGTTTAGAGCTTTAACTTTGCCACTCTCTTTGCTGAATTGAGTGGACTTTGGGGAAAGGTGGTATGCAATTGATTGTGTGTGGCCTGGGATACACTCAGGCAGTGCCAGAGGTCCCTGCTGGACTCTGGAGTCTGCCACGGCACTGCAGAATAATCTGTCTTCACTTGCTTGCTCCTTTAGAATAAATGTCCTACTTTCATATTTCTTATGTCTGTGGAGTTCATCCTTTGACTCAGTAGGACAGGATCCAGTAAGAAACTTGGTATTGCTTCCTCTGAGATATACCCCATCCCTTTTTATTTTGAAACAAAATCTTGCTAAGTTGCTGAGGCTTTCCTCCAACCTGTGATCCTCCTGTCTCTGTCTCCCAATTACTGGGATTACTGGCATGTGCCACCATGCCTAGCTTTCCACTCACTTTTTGAAACCACTCTAGCCCATATCCAGAATCTACCAAACTGTTGTAATTTTCCAGTGTACTTTGTTCTATATTTTTCTGTGTCCTTGAACTTCCTTCTTCCTTCATTTTATCTACCAATTTGTATTTTTGAGACTTAGTACAAGTATCACTTCCTCTGTGAGGTCTGATCTTCCAATGAGAATTGATGTTTATCTCCTATGATTAGCCTGTTTTCTGCATGTAATTCTGTCTTAGAACCTATAACATTTTTATCTTAGCACCTATGACATTTTTATAGGTGCTACAACACACACATATGACACACACACATACGACATACACACACAAGACACACACACACACACACACACACACACACACACACACCCCACTCCTTACTTTGTATTAGATTCCAAGTTCAACATGGGCAGATAATATGTATTATTATTTTTTATATTTCTAGAACCCAGTACAGAAATGGATTTCAGGTTTATTTAATAAAATGTTATATGAATAAAGGAATAAGTGTTGAATAAAGAAAAATTACAAAGCTGTAGTGGAAATTCTTCTAGAAATTAATCTTGTAGAGAATCTAAAGAGGTAAATAGGTCTACAAATAAGAACATATAAGGAACTTGGGGGACTTTGTTCAGTCACTCAATAGCTAAATAAACCAAGACAAGTTACATAAACCTTATGAAATTTTATTCATTTATGTGTAAGTTGGAAGTAGTACCTTCTAGAGATATATGGACTTATTACAACTTCCGTCATTCCCAGGAAGTTTTATTTACTGGATATAAATTCACTAGCACTAGCACTAGAGATTATACCCAAAAAAGAATAACTTACTTGGAGACTATTGTCCTTTCTCTATCAATGTATAAAAATGGTGTATATTTAAGTGTCAGAAGTCAATTGCTTTTCTACACTTTTATAAACATATACCATAACTCTCATAAAGTTTTCTGCTAGTTGCTGTATTTCTCTGGGTTTAATTTCACTGTTCTTAAGTCTAGTAAAGAATAAAATAAACAATTTTTTGGCAAGAAAAAATGCTAGACTAATAAATGAAATTACAAATCAAATTTGTGCTTTTCAGATAGAACAGGGAAAAAAGAAATCAGGGTTAGATAATACAGATAAAATTTATATTCTGCCTTCTCTTGAAAGATCTGAAAACTTTGCTATATTCAGCATGAATTCCTGCAGGGTAGCAAATGATTTGAAGTGAGCCTAAGCAGTTCCCTTGATGTAGGGCCTGCACTCTGCATTTTTATACAGGTCCTTCTAGTCATTTCCTTTACCCTGAATTGGAGTGAAAATAATAAATATAATTGCTCAATTCTTTCTCTGATGGTAGAATGTTTTCTCTTACATAAACATCTTTTTTCTTATGATAGAGGAAAATTTCTACAGATTGACATTGCTATCAAAGTTAAGGAAATAAACAGAGATGACAGAGTATTTCAGGGAAAATGGAAAATAATGTACTTATTTCTCTAGACATTTCTAGATTTGATTACTTACGTTACTTACAAGACCACTGTTAGATTTTGGTTACCCAGGCTCGATTCTGAAGTTACCTTTAGTTAGTTCTTCTTGTTTAACCTCAGGAGCAATTAGTTACCATGTTCTGCTAGTATTTTTTGTTTGTTTCTTTTATGTTTATGTTTTTGTGGTGATGGGAATGAAACCCAGAGCTTTGAACATGCTAAGCAAGCTCTCTATCACTGAGCTATACCCCTTGCCCTGTTAGTAGTTTTTATTTCCATTTGTCTTGTTTTCCCTAATCTCATTAGCACATACTCTTTTTTAATACCTAAACCGTTCTCTCTGCTTCTGATCTTTTCTCTTAAGATAATTCAATCTATATAATTTAGTATCATTAACCTAAAAATGCTAGTTTAAAAATACATTTTAAAAGATTTTAATTGATACAAGACAATTGCACATTTATAGGGTACAGTGTGACATTTCAATACCCATATATAATATGTAAAGATTCAATCAGGGTAATGGGCATATTCGTCCCACAAGTATTTATCACTACTCTGAGCTGGCCACACATCCAAAATCCTCTTTATGCCCACTGTGATCCCATAACTCTATTTCATCTTACTGGAAGCCCTTCTCATTATGATTCAAATATGCCTTTGTGACCCAATCATAACTACTTGTGCTTTGCTACAGGACTAATTCTTTAGCTTTCCTATCTCAGTGCTTTGTATATATCCATGACCTTATATTGAAGCTGCCTTACTTTCTATTCCTACTTAGGATTGACATGTATTTTTTAGACCACAATAAAATCTCACTTGCTCAAAACCATCCTTAGGTAGTCCAGTTATTAATGATATTTTCATTTTTTTACATCATAAATTATTAACTTCTAACACTTATTTGATGTAGATCATTAATTGATGGTAAATTTGTTCAACTTCTCTGAATTCTAACTTTATAAAAGATATTGTGATATATCAAACCAGAGATCGTGTCTTTTGTTTATTCTCAGTTATACCATGACTGAATTGAAGATATTCAATGGCTTGTCGGTATTCATTACTTGTGAGAAAATGAGGTATACATATTATGAAAAAATTGGGGGAAAAATTTTAGGAACTTTTCTCATGGGGATTTATACCTCGTGTCATCTGTCAACAGGAGAGTTTTTCACTCTTAAGGGACATGAGGAATTAAAACTTTATAATTAGTTGCTAAGTAAGACAGACAAAGATCACTCTGACTGTGTGATAGTTGCCTATTGAGCATTGATAGAGAATAATTTACATACATAAATACCATGCTTTTATTTGGAGATTCTGCTGGCTGTATAGAAATGTATCCCTTATCTATATGGGAGACATCTATATATGTTTTTGAGATTTTTTAAAGTTGGGTTAGGTAACTCGTCAAGTTTTAAGATCTAGAATGACTATTTAATTTATTATATAAGGGCTGGGAAGTAGTCCAGTGGTTAAAGCACTTGCCTTGCATATTCAATACCCTGGGTTTTATCCCCAACACTAAAAGAGAAACAAGAAAAACAAACAAAAAACTCCAAGCTAACTTATTGTCTAACCTGGGACTCCTTTAGAATGAAGGGTGACAATAATTAGATGGGCTACTGGGACAACAGGTATAAATTAGACCTTCTCTGGATAAACTTGCTTACATGACACCACAGATAAAACCTGATAAAATGAAGGCAATTTTATGTATAGTTATAGGCCTGCTCTTGTGCCCCAGGAAAAATTAAGGAAGTCAAAGGAATGCTTTCTGCCTCATCATAGTTGTAGTTGGCTGCTTCTTAGATTCCTGGCAGTGGTCTTCACGTCCTGGTGTTTATGTCTTCCTGCATTCTCCTTCCCCTTGTATGAACACTTACATACAAGGGTCTTGCTTTAATAAATAAATTGTGGCAAAAAGGTGATGAGATATCATTTCCAAGATTATGTTTTAAGAGTATGACATACAAAAAAAAATAAATAAAAACATGCTGGATATCAGAATATCCTGCTAATAAATCTTCTTCTTTTACCAATTTAATAGGAAAGTTTTAAAAATAAAGAATAAATACTGGCCCTGTGTGGTGGTACACACCTTTAATCCCCATACTTGGGAGCTGAGACAGGAGGATTGCAGGTTCCAGGCCAGTGTGTGGTAACTTAGCAAGGCTCTGTTTCAAAATAATAATAAATAAATAAATAAAATAGGGCTAGTGCTGTAGTTCAGAGGCAGAATGCTTCTGGGTTCAATCTCCAGTAACACACACACACACCCTAAATACTTATTTCATCAAAAAACAATGGTTGAGACATTTGTGCAGCTGTTGCTTATACTCTATGTCTCTGGCTCTCTAGCACCCTCTGTTGAGGCTCTGTGGCAAAGAATCAATCTATGTCTCTGGCTCTCTAGCACCCTCTGTTGAGGCTCTGTGGCAAAGAATCAATCTATGTCTCTGGCTCTCTAGCACCCTCTGTTGAGGCTCTGTGGCAAAGAATCAAGGGAGGCCTCTAGCCAAAAGTCAGTGAGAACCTGGTTCCTGCCAGTAACTACATTAGTGAACCTAGAAGCACATAATCTCCTTGAAGAGCCTTCACATGCCCTAACACCTTGACTACATACTGCATTTGTGCGAGACCCAGAGCCAGAGGACAAGCCAGATGTCTTGACCACAGTATCTATGAGATGACAAATGCTGCTCTCTGAGGCTATGAGTTATAAGTAATTTGTTAACTAGCAATAGAAAATTAATATAATTGCAATGATCTAAAAGTTTCCTAAATGGAAGCTTGGATCTCTGCCATGTATGTTGGTTTTGAATCTATCCTGTCACTGAAATCTTTTATGAGTTCTAATAATTTATCTGTGAATTGCCTTAGGTTTTCTACCTAAATATATAAAAATGTTATTTTTTTCTAATTCTTATACATTGTAATTTTTTCTTGGTTTTAAATTTGATAGGACATAATATATCATGTTGAACTCTTATTTTACCCATGACTTAAAAGAAAATCCTACCAGTATTTCATATTTAAGGGTAGATTTTTTTAAATTTGGGGGATGTAAATTTTTTATAGAATAAGGAAATAGATTTCTTTTTTTTGTGTGTCTGGCACTGGAGATTGAACCCAGAGCCTTCTACCTCTGAGATAGGGATCAGCTCTATTTTCTTTTTTATTTTAAAATAAGATCTTGCTAAGTTACTGAGGCCAGCCTTAAACCTGCGATTCTCCAGTCTTGGCAGGGAATAGATCTCTGTTTTCTATGTTTTATAAAAATTACATTGTTATTATTATATTTACCAGATGCCTCTCCTGAATCTAAGAGGATTGTTTCTTTTAATAGTAAGTTTTACTTCATCTACTATTTATTAGGATTAAAAATGCAAAATATTTATGAATTTCTTGTTTTTTAATCATAATACAATAATTCAGAGGTATACTTAACTATATATGTAGATTTGTTAATGCTTATCCTCAGATAGAAATAGATAACTTGTCTATTTCTATAAACAATAGATTATAGACACTCGTTCCTCAAGTTGATGCTTGAGTCATCAGAATTTTGATTTTCTGCCAATATTTAAGCTTTAAAAATATCTCAAAACCAAGATACTAAGTATTATACTCACTAGGGATTTTATTAAAAGCATTTGCTTCCCGGCTTTGTAATATGATGAGGTGAAAAAATGTCTTCTTTTTTAATAATTCAAAAAACTTATTGCTGTTTCAGATGAAAGTTGACCTCGACCATGTCATGTTTTAATTTGTTAAAACTTGGTTGGTTTAGATAAGAGAGATTAATGCAGCTAAAGCATTAATGCAGTTAATCCACTTAATAAGAGACAGTTCTTCAAGTTTATAAAGTAGCTTAGTTTAAACTTCACAATTTCATTAGCAAAAAAACATGGCCATTTTCTCCTCCTGTAAGCACTTATTGATTCATCCGGGATTGCTCTGAGTAGCTGGTTAAAGACCATCCTCAGCAGTAATATACTGTCATTCACAATACCCGTGGAGGTTTCTGCTTGGATTTTTGTGCCCTCCCTCTTCTCTTAGGTGTCTTGCCTAAAATTGATTTTCTCTTGAAAACAGGGTGGTGGTATCAAGATGGGAATGGCAATAACCATAGAAGTCCATACTCTCTGCTACTATAAACCTGTAAAGATTCCTGGAGAATTTCTAACAAAGAAATCTAATAATATAGAAAAGCAATTACATAATAAAATCCTTTGTAAAGTTTCTTGGTTTTACAAACTCTTCACAGTGCACAGAAGATTGCAATGAACTTACAGATATTTGACAATTGATTTTGATACCAGCATCAATTAAATGAAGCTTAGAGAAGGATAAAAATGTTTGCTCTTCTTATTAGCATGATTGAATTCAAAAGTTTCAAGTAGTGAAAAGTGCATCTGATTTTTTGTTAGGAAAGAAGTGAATTACTTGCCATTCTTCCTGGGATATAGTTAACAATCAATTATCCTTTCTTTTCAAGTGGATTTATAGAGGCACTGTATTTTAGGCGTGATTTGTTTCTCTTTGTGTATACTTGTGCAGCAGAAATTTAGACACCCCCTAGGAGTTATCATCTCAGAGAATTACCTGGGAATGTAGGTGGTGAAGTCTCAGATAAGTTATCAGGTAAATAATTATTTTAAAGAGAAAAAAGAAGACATCGTATTGGATTGAGCATCCTAGTTTCTTTCTTTGGGAGGATTTGTAAGAAGAATGAGGATGGTGAGATGGAACCCTCTGCCATCTTACTGTTAGATTCAAACAAATCATTTTTAAGTACCTACTAAGTGTTAAACATCTTACTATTTCCTTTGTCTTTCCTATGCAATGCTCCTAAATATTCTACATAATCCCCAGTTCCTTATGAGAATTCATGCAGGTCCTAACAGCATAAAATTATGAACAAAAGTATGCATGAAAGTTAGCAAAAAGTTAATAATAAAATCAGGTAAACAATACATTCTTTATAAGGGGCTACATAAAGCTATGTGAAAATAGTTTTGTGGTTTCATGTGCAAATATTGCAACTATATTTTTATATTTCAATCTAATATCTATCTCAAGTGCGACCTAATAGAAAATGTAATGTCATCTGGTTTTAGGTTCTCTGAGTTAGATCTATTTTAAATTCAGTAAATAATTTTGTTTTTTTCTCTTCTTTCACCTCTTCCTTGGACTGGTCTAAAAACCTGAGTGCTGAGGGACACGCATAGCATTGGATGGAGGGAGGTAACTGGTCCCTGGTGAAGTCTCCATGATTGCTTTTGTTGAAGATCCTATATTCTTGGCTGAGTTCACAGTTTATGGCATGTTTTAGTTTGTGGTTATCTCATTATTACAATACTCTTTCAAATCCTCTGCTCTTCAGTGTTATGCCCAAGCCTTGGCAGCATGAGAAGACACATGGAAGCTTCTCCAACTGAGTGTAGATCTGTGTGGACTGGTGGAGCCTGACTCAGTCCCAGGTGCTTATGTGTTGCATCCATGACCTGATTGCCTGTCCTGCCATGGAAAGCAGGACTTTATGAGGAAAGAAGGGCACAAGAAGACATTCTGCACAGTTTTGTATCCCCATGTTTATCTGAGATTCATTTTTCACTTGCTTTTAACACCAATAATTTGACAGTTTTCTGCTTTTGCTAACACGGCACAATGTTGATCTTATATCAAGTGGTCAGAGTAACATAGAATCACAAGATGAAAGATAGTAAAAGAAAAAATTTAAACACACATTGACTAATACTTTATGATAGTATGCACATACCCTGAGGGCACTGAGTGCAGTGGTTAAATGTATGGGCTTGGAGACAAAGTGGTGGTTGAGATTTTTCTGCTTAATTGCTCCATTTCACTGAATTTTTATCTGTGAGATGTAAATAATGATAACAGTATCAATGCCATTGTGTTGTGAGTATTAAATGAGACATTCAATTAAAATACTTTTTATAGGAATGGGTTGCTTATAGTTTGGCATAACCTAACTAATTGATTAGAATTTAACTGGACTCTCATGTTATTATATTTTTTCATTATTATTCATTTTCTAGTTTTCTTTTTTCCTATTTACTTTCCTGCACCACTGAGATCAATGTTATTTTAGTAACTTGTTTCTCATTTATATTGGAAAATACACAATACAAATCCACTTTAAAATATATTTTAAAAGGTAGGGCAGTTATATAGAGTGGCAACACAGTGTAACTTAGACCTTGGCGTCTCTGATAATGATAGAATTATCTATAGTCAATGAATTTTTAGATGCCAAATTCAGCCCTGATAAAAACTACAGAATATTTTTTTGCATTAATAGAATTTTGATATCCCAGGCTGAAAAAATTGAAAATATTTGAAATCCTCAAAAGAGGTAGACTAGTACAAGTTAATAATAGCTACAGCCCTCCGCAGTCCCCACAACTTGGTTTAAACATGTTTCATCAAAAGCCCATGAGTAGGAAATCAAAAGCAACTCATAGGTGTGAACATTGAAAAGATTTTAAACCTTTACAGTCAGGATAAAGTTCAAATGATTTCAAACTTTAAGTTTAAAATAATTAGTGTTTCTGTCATGTCCAGAGTTGGAGAAGATTGCTTCTTCTTTATGTGAAATGAATTAAAGTCAGGCTACTACTTACAAACCACTCCCAAGTGGAAAAGAGGTCAAATGTGCTTGCTTTTCATGCTAATTAGGTACAAAAGAGACATTTCCCATAGGAAGGTGTCTCTATTTTGAGCAGTGATTTGGGAACCCAGCATCTCTACTATGCAGCTCCGCATCTTCAGCATGTGGGCTCCAGAATGGCTGTGTCTTTTCAGTGTCCTGATGAAGGCTGTCACTGTCAACAGCACCTTTCATATCCCTGTGATAGGAATGACTGCTAGAATGTCAAAGAAGGACTTAAAACCTTTAAATAATGCATTCAGCCAGTTATGTATTTATATTTCATATTTTTGTTTATCTGGAGGTCTTTCATGAAATCTTTTGCTATTTTTCCTTAGCAGGATTGTAACATACTTTGTGCCTCCACTGAAATTAAGTCCAGTCCCCAAGCCTGGGGTTGCATCTCCTCAACTCATCCTGACATCTGGCTTGAAGCTATGTTCTCATTAAGTGACCCAGTGAAATAATGTATTTTAGTGTTGCTCATTCCACTAAAATGATTTTCCAGGTGCATCTAAAATGATTAACTGGTTGGAAGTTTTCTGTTATTTTAATTATCCTAACATTGAAAAAAGGAGGATTGAGGAAGGAAACAGTTCAAATAATAATACTATGGAATATATGAAGGTTTAACTATCAGTTTCACTAAGGTGCTGGGAGAGAGGGGTGGGCAGCCATGTGGGATGTACAGGGAAACACACCAAGAGCTGTGTGCATGTATGTTTGTATCAAATGGAACTTCATTGTGATGTATAGTTTCATTGCACTATTAAAAGTATTAAAATAAATTATCTTAACATCCTATCTAGAAACTTCCTCATATATTTTAGTCGTTCTTGAAGAAATGTAAGATCACATTCAAAATTTATTAGGCTTAGACATCTTTAACTGGAAGAAAAATACCCAGAAGCCAAGAAGCACTCTCTGTAACAAAATGAAACAATGAGATTTGCTTAAAATACTGTGGCTAAATAATTTGTCTCTGTCATGAATGTGGCTAAAATAAATCCTGGCACTAAGGTAACGTATTGATAGTAATGGAGAGGTTTCTGAGAAACATAGATAAATAAGGCATGCAGAAATAATTGTAAGGCACAGAAGAGAAACTTTATACACTCTATTGTGTAGTAGAGAAACATATTCAAATTCAAAATGTTAATTATATAGGATAATTATGTTGCATGCTTATTAAAAGTAAATTTCTAATTAAAGCTAATCTTCTTATGTTTATATATCATATTGCATTAATTACCTTGGGGCCATCCCATATGAATAAATTTTGTTTGCTTAATCTTCATTATTTTGGAAGAAGTAATTGTTATTCCTTCCTTCCTTGTCTTTTCTTTGCATACCCTCAAAATGAGAGTGGTTCACTTGATAGTTTTATTTACACTCTATCAAGAAAATGTTCACTGTGAAAAAGTTTGACTTAAACAAGTTGATTGCTCCTGCAATATTCAGTTTGAAGCCTAATGAATTAGATAAAAATATCAGTCTGAATAGTTAGTAAACTAAGACTCCCTGAGATATAAGAGGAAAAAAAAAGGACTTTATTATATGAATTAAAGACTATTCTTGCCACCTTTAAATAAGATATTCATCCTTGTGATAGACCTCATTCTCCAACTTTATTTTGGGGATAGTAATTTTTCTCAGAAATTTTTTACTTTTTTAAATTTATGGCAAGAGAGGATTTCCTTGCTACTATGTGACATCTCAAATTCTGCTTGAGTTTTGTGTTTGTTTTCTGTAAGGAGCATTAATTATGATGGACATCTAGTGCTCTAACTCTTCCCAATCTGTTATATGGAATAAGTGTCATAATGTCAGTCAACAATTATGTCTATGATAGTTTTCTAGGTGCTGGGAATGTAGCAGCCAAATATTTATCTGGGGAGAAAGCAGAGGGGGTTATCCTCCAATCTGAGCATACTGGAAGAAACTCACACTATATTGGATAATCCAGTAAGGTTAGACCTCCAGTTTCACATATTAGACCCCCAAGAAGCTTACCCTTTGTTGTTCAAAATAAAACTCTCATAATCCACCAAGGTTGCTTACATTCAATATTCAGAATAATCTTTCATCCTTTCTCTCAGTCATAATAATATCAACATATCCTTGTAGCAATGGTCATATACTGCATACATAATTGAACTCTGGGCTTAAAAATCAATGCTTTACAAAATTATTTTCTGTAGTAACAACCACTTTCTTAGATATGACTATGTGTTTAGTTTTATTTGTTTGTTTTGGAAAAAAACTGTCTCAAAGTGAATTAATACATTTAAAAATGTCAAGGATAATTTTGTTACTTAGAATAAAAAAGAAAACTCATTGGGATACAAGGAAACACTATGACAAAATGCAAAGTCATGGATAGTAAATATTTATGTCTTTACCCAAAATATTAGTTCTATGTCTTAACAACAGTAATGAGTTTCACAGCCTGCTTAGGGAGGTCTGGAGGTCAATGCCATTATGACAAGTTTTGGAAAATGAAAAATGGGAGGCCTAGACAATCTAAATAATATGCCCTAAAACTGTCACTTGTTCACAGGAGCCATTAGTAATAATTTCTTAAGCTAATCTTTGGATGGCTATCTCTCTTAGTGGACGCAGAAGAGGAAACGAATATCAAACAACAAAGTAAATCAAGGGAATGATTATAGAAATGCTAAAATTAAAGAATTATGAGTTGCTGATAGGGAAGAAATAAGTTATGTGATTAGCAGCAGAATATTTACGGATCTGAAAATTTAAAACTCAAATAGAACAACTGTGTGCTCTTGCATTTCCATTTAAATACAATGAAAAATGGGTAATCTGTTTTATATGCAACTAGATACGATGTTGAACTTTTATAATGAGAATTTTGTCTCCTGCTTGTGTGGATCTACTATCTTTAACTTCTCTCTTTAGTCAGTTAAGAGCTCCTTCTTTGTATTAATTCAGATTATTCTCATGATAAGGGAGGAAAAAAAGAAGACAGGGAGATGGAGGAAGAAGAAGTACAGGTAAAGAATTAGGTGAGACAAAGGAAGAACTACTGGAGAAGAAGGTGATGAAATACCGAAAGAGTCCCCTAAAAAATGTGAAATCACTTTCTCATTGACACTTTTAAAAAAATCCGCCCAGATCATCATTTATTATAGGTTCAGACTGAAAGTTGAGCAAAACGGCCTCTCAAGTTTCCTTCCCTGATCTGTGATTAGTCATTAACACTTGTCTTAATGTTCTATAGCAGGAAGGGGTTTTAGAAATGATTGTTACAGAATCTAAATTGAAGTGATATTTTTGAGAGCGAAATTATTGAGTTTTTACTTTGGCTTTGTCAAGATTAGCACTTTTCAAAAATCATAGGCATAAAGTGCATTTTAGCAAATTCTAAATGTAACTTTAATAGAATATGTATACCTAAGGCACTGTTTTTTTTCTAAGCACGAGTTAAAGTAACAAGGCTACATGGGACTCAATCTTTTACCACATGAACACAGACTATTAGACCAATTTACCCTTCCACTGACAGGTATATGGAGGTAACTTTTTCTCTATAAGCTGATCAATACTTGTTACCATCAGTTTTGCCCATCCAGTAGTTGAAAAAAAGATTGAGCATATTTTGATGTATTTTCAAGAAATTAATTTTTTCTCTATGTAATTTACTTGTTCTTATATTTTTGCCCATATTTCAGTTGTTTCGTTATTTTATCTTTTTTCTAAATTATTTCTAAGAAGTGTTTATGACAGACATTAATCACTTTTGTTTTATTGGGGCAAATATTTTCTTTAAATCTCATATTTTTGAAATCTTTTTTTTTAAAGACATCTGAGAGTGGTCTTCACTATTTAGAGCCTCCTTAATTAATTCTTACCCAAACCATCTGCTCCAACTTAACTCTTCTTAGCATTGAACATTTCAGTGAAAGATGATTATAAGTGGATATGTAGAAAAAGCAGAAAATGACTCAACCTTTATTTATCCACTTGATCTTCATCGTGGAACACTCATCTGCAGATATTTGCTTCCCCTCAGGAGATAGGTTTATTAGGCAAGTCACTATAAAGACGATTCTTGCAAAATTTAGGCTGCAATTATGTTATCACTAGTACATTTACCTGTACAATTCTTAGTTGAAATAATTATGAGTAAGCTGGGGCATGGTGGTGCATGACTGTAATTCCCATACTTGGGAGGCTAAGACAGGATGATTATAGATTTGAGTCCAGTGTGTGGTAACTTAGTGAGACCTTTTTTCAAAATTTAAAAAAGAGGGGGCTGGGAGGTATAACTCAGAGGTAGAGCATCCCTGGGTTCAATCCTTAGTAACACACACACACACACACACACACACGCACACATGCACACACACACGCACACACGCACACACGCACACACACACACACATACATACACAAAGACACTAATTATGAGCTAGTGAGTGTGAAGGCATCAAGATGGTAGCATAAGAAGTGTCAAGTCCCACTACCCCACAGACATTTCGATAACAACTCTTAAACAAACCAGAATAAAATGATGCAAGCTCTGACATCAAACATATACAGTATGTGTGTGGGAGTAAAAGTGTGGAGTTGCATGCAAAATTAAGTTATCTACCATGATTAAGCAGGATTTATCCCTGAGATAAAAGGATGATTCCATATACAAATCCAAAACTATGATACTCTTCGACAGAATGAAGGACATAAAATATATGATTGTCTCATTAGATACAGGAAAGGCATTTAAAAATATTTAACATTATCCATTATAAGAATGTTCACCAAGTTAGATATAGAAGGAAGATACCTCAACACAATGAAATCTGTATATAGGAAGCCCACAGAAACATTATATTTAACGGTGAGAAGTAGGAAATCTAGAACAAGATGAAAATGTCTGGTCTTTCTACTTCTATTCAATATAGTATTGGAAGTTCTTGTCAGGGTAATCAGGCAAGAGAAAGAAATAAAAAGCATAAAAATAGGAGAGGAGGGAGTGAAATCAGCACTGTTTGTTGAAGACATGATATTATATATAGAATGTCTGAAAAGTTCCACCACAAAACTATTAGAACTAATCCACAAATATAGTATAGTTGCAGGATACAAAATCAGCACACAGAAATCAGTGGCATTTCTATACATTAGCAACTAATGATGTAAAAAAGAAATTAAGAAAACAATTCATTTGTAATAGCTGCAAAAAATATTTAGAAATAAATTTAACCAAGGTAACCAAGGAGGTGAAAGACCTCTATACTGAAAACTATAAAACATTTACTAAATAAATTGAAAAATCCACACAAGTATGGAAAGATATATTGTGTTCATGGATTGGAAGAATTAATATTGTTACAATGTATATATTATACAAAAACAGTGTATAGATTCAAGGCAACTCCTATCAAATTCCAATGTCATGTTTCATAGTAATAGGAAAAATGCTAAAATTTGTATGGAGTCATAGTAAAAAGTTGAATAGCTAAGGCAATTAGGAGCAAAAAGAACAAAGCTACAGGAATCACAGTATCTAGTTTCAAACTATACTACAAAGTAATTAAAGCAGCATGATACATAAAAATAGACAGATCAACAAACAAAACAGAATAGAACACCCACAAACGAATCCATGCATGTATAGTCAATTAATTCTTAACAGAGGTTCAATAAATAATATACAGTATGAAAAGAATACTCCAGCAAATGACATTGGGAAAACTGGATATCTGTATGCAGAAGAATGAAATTGGACCCTTATAAAACATATAAAAATCAACTCAAAATGGGTTAAAGTACTAAGCATAGGACCAGAAAGCAAAATAACTAGGAGAAAAATTAGGGGACATCTATATGACATTGGTCTGAGTAATGATTTTTATTATAACAACCAAAAAGCTTTTTCACAGCAAAGAATCAATTAACAATGGAGAGAGATAGCCAAAGGATTGGAAGTACTTGCAAAGTATACATCTGAACTAAAACAAATGAATAGTAAATATCCAAATAATCCAATGAAAAGTGGGTGATAGATCTAAATAGACATTTTTTAAAAGAAGACATATGATTGGACAACAGGTATATGAAATAATATTTAACATTGCTAATCAGTAGGAATGTAAAAATTAAAGCCCCAAAGATTTAATTTCCTGCTTCTCAGATGGCTATCATCAAAACAATGCAGTATCAGTCTGAGGGTATGCAGACAAGGGAACCCTTGTACACTGTTGATTGGAATGTAATTTATGTGGCCATTATAGGAAACAGAGGTTCCTCAATGAACTATAAAATAGAATTATTAAATAATTCAGTAACATCATTTCTGGGTTTTTACTCAGAATATTTGAAATCAGTTTGTTGAAGAGATGCCTTCACTCCCATATCCATTGCAGCACTATTCACAACTTGTGTACCTTAGTAGATGAATAGATCAAGAAATATGGTATGTATATACACAATGGAATATTATTCGGCCTTTAAAAGAAAGGAAATTTAGTCACTTCTAAAAATATTGTAATTGTTATACTATCTGAAATAAATCTGGCACAAGAAGACGAGTATGGCAGGATCTTTCTTATATGTAGAATATAAAACCATCAAATGTATATAAAGAGAAAGTAGAATGGTGGTTACAAAGACTGGAGAGTGGACAGAATCCAGAGACAATGGATAAAAGGTACAATTCTCAGACATAGAATTATTATTTTTTTAGATCTATTGTATAGCATGGTAAATATTGTTAGTAATAGTGTATTATACATTTCAAAATTGCTGAGAAAGTTAATTTCAAATGTTCTCATAACAAAATATACATATGTGTAAATATGTTTGAGGTACAGTAATTAACTTGATTTAATTATTCTGTATGTATCATAAGTGATAATATCACATTATATACCATAAGTATACAAAATTACAAAATGTCAATTTATAAGACAACATTTAAAAATTAAGAGTACTTCTGCACATGGCATCACTAATTCCATCTGAAAAGGATTAAATAAAAAAAATCTTGTGCATCAGGGAAAGGCAGAGGATATCTTTGATTATTTCCTTTATTGAACATAGCTAGTTTTTGTATAATACATTGTCTGTGTAAATATTTTATATTAAAAAATGTTAAACATTGATTTCATTCTCTAAACACTGAATTAGGTCTTCTTGGCCCTTCTGAAGGCATATGGTCACTTTCAATTACAAATAGTTGTTACATAGTTCCCTAAAAGAGTTGAAATGCTGCTTAAACTTTTTTCTTTAGAACTAGAAATTAACATAACACTAAGAATTTCAAAGGCTGACACAGACACTGGTTATTAGATAATTTTTCTTTGATCCCCAACTAATTCTTAATATTATTTCTGACTTTTTACACATAAATTTTAAAAACTAGAGTTATTTGGACATAGATCTCATGTAAGATGTGGCAACTGCTTTACTTGATACTTTTTTGACTGTAACAACAGTCTTATGAGATAGATTATTATCCTCATTTTATAGATGACAAAACGGTGGATCCAAAAGATTATTCAACTTGCCTGAATCCAAGATCTCCTGACATTGAAATATAGCATTGTAACCAGCGTTATACCTGGTTATCCTACTACACTCTTCAGCATGAGAGAGAGTCCATTTTATAAAAAAGGAAATTATTTACTCCTAAATATAACATTATTTTCCCTTTTGCTAGTGGAACATGTTTGCTGTCAAGGGTGAATTTTAGATTGTGACAGGACTTGCTGATGATTTGTGACTGTTCCTAGGGGTAGGGAGTTGGGAGCTGCCATCATCTCTCTTACAAAAGAATTGTGAGCTGCTCCCCAAGATAAACAGTTAGTATTGTCACCTGTCAAAACTGGGAGAAAGGGACTTCACACGCCTGTCCTTTCCTCAATCTCTGAGTATCTTAATCCACTTTCTTCCTTTGCAAGGCTGGTCCTTATAAAAAAATAAAAAACAAATTACCCTATAGGATACAAATTAAATACATAACTAATCTGTTCTTTAATCACTAATGTATTTTAGTATTACCAAGAAAATGATGAATAATTACATAAAGTTTTCATGTGGAATGTTTTGATAAATTTCCATTGAAAAATATTTATCAGAGAAAGAAATTTGTTATGTAGGAGAGAGAAAACTCATTAAAGAGATGATTAAATTAAGAAACTGTGTAGGTAAAAAACTGTGTGTTAGCCAGGACTTGAAGACCCAGAATAAGCCTTTATAGAGAGAAAGGGAGAGAGTTAGAGAGAAAGAGAGAGAGAGAGAGAGAGAGAGAGAGAGAGAGAGAGAGAGAGAGAGAGAATAAATATGAATGTGGGAAGAGTAATCAGGGATCAGTTGATTTCATTCTTTTGACCAACATATGTAGGCAATGGAGAATCAATTGGCTAAAATTTTTGTTCAAAGCTGTATTCCCTGCAGTCCTAGTTGCCCGTTTCATCAAAATTAAGCCTACCTCAGCTGGATATGGTAACCCACACCTGTAATTCTCCAGTACGTGGGAGGCTATGACAGGAGGATCACAGGTTTTAGGTCAGCCTTGGCAAATTAACCCTGTTTCAAAAAAAAAAAAATGCTGAAGTATCTCAGAAGTAGAATACTCTTCCCAGGTAGGTTCAGTTCCCAGGATCACAATATATAAATGAATCAATAAGTAAGTAAAATAAACCTGCCTCGTGGTAATGGAGTTATAATTAATAAGACCATGTTCACATGAAGGAAAAAGTAATAAAAGGTAGACCCACAATTATCTCATCAACTTCATTTTGGAGGTGGTGAAGACAGATCTGGAGTAGAATTTGAGAAGTTTTATGTCAGAGAAAAGGATGGTGTTTCAAGGGGAGGAATCCTAAAAAGGGCTAACTCGAACTTGCATACTTAGTAGTGTAAGACCTACCTGGTTGCTTGTTTTCTTCCATCAACTCTAGACAAGACAATGTAATCAACATGGTCATCGTAAGGAAATAAAGGAGTTAAACAGTGTTATGGTTTGAATACAAAGTGCCATCCAAGGACTCTTGTGCTGAAGGCATGGTCCCCCATGCAGCAGTGTTCAGAGTGGAGCTCTTGAGAAGTGATTGGATCATGAAGGATCTAATCACATCAGTGGATTAATCCATTAGAGGTTGAAGGGACTCCTGGGAAGTGGTGGAAGCCACTGGAAGTGGGGTGTCATTGGGGGAGGCAGGTCACTGCCTACAGCCTCTTTCTCTCTTTTTATTTGCTTTCCAGCTGCCATGAGGTGAGCAGCTTTACTTTGCCATATCCTTCCACAATGATGTACTACCTCACTACTGGCCCAGAAACAATAGAGTCAGCCAACTGTGAATCAAAACCTTTGAAACTGTGAGCTGGAACCAATCTTTCCTCCTTATAGTGTTCTTCTTAGGTATTTTGTCACAGTGACGAAAGGCTCACACAGATAAACACATCTTGATGTCTTGTTGGACACTCTGGTCACTATCACAGCCTGGCAGAAAACTCAGAATTCCCTATACTAGAAAAGGCTAATTTTTCTTATGTTTGTGCAAAGATTACAAACAATGTCAGGAGGCTGCTGTTATCCTGCCCTGAGAGGTTGGCCTGTTATTTGTAAAGTACTTCTTGTGGCTTTTACCTTTTGGAACACAGAATTTACACTTTGTATTGTCTTTGTAAGTGTAATTTATATTGTGTAAAGATCATGTTGGATATTCTTTGAGAGAACTAGAACTTGACCAAATATGCAGGAAAATTAGAAAGCAAATTAAATTCTCATTAAGGAACTTAAATTTTAAATGAGTACAGTGCTTCCTAGGGATTCCACATGGTTTATCATCAGTAATAAACTTTCATTGACATGTTTGTCTTTCAATAGAGCTACTTTTGTGTAGAAGACAGGAGATGCATTTCAGTTTCTGAGTCATGATCGTGTCTGCTGGCTTTCTCATTATTCTTATGGCCAAAGTATATACCACATCTCAAGGAAGATTAATTTTCCTCTTCACTGTAGCACAGTGACTCTCCAAAAGCAGGGTTATTGATTTACAAAATAAGTTGCAATATTTGCTAATACTTGGGAGCAAAAAGCAACCTCTGGAAAGATTGCTGAATATTGTGGCTGATTAGAGCATATGCAGTACTTTAGGAAACACCCATATAGCCACCAAACACTGGACAAATAAATGGGCCTAATTTGATTTTTTCTTGAAGTTAAGAGAAGAAATGTGGTTCTTGTTGATAGAATGGTGGGATCCTGTTGCTCTTTTAACTGTTAGTAAAATAGATAATTACTTATTTGTCTCTGCCTCTGTAGCGATCTTATTTCGTCTGCAATCAACAGAATGATTTTTAGGTATGTAAGCACTGTGAATCAATGTTTAAAAACTGTTGGCAATGGAGGGAACAAGAGAAAAACCAAAGAAGAGAGAGAATGATGTGTCAGCCAAATAAACAAGAAATGCCTGGTTGGGCAGTAAGTTGAAATGGACATAAATAAATGCATGTGAAACAGGCAAAAGACTGCTTTTTCTATTGTTTTGTACACTTGTGATTGCAGTCATACACAGTAGACTGAAAAGATGAAAGTAAATATCTGCCAGAAACTTTAGATTCTTTGGACTGAGAATGCAAAGTGGCCTTTGAGGGGGTACATCAAGTTTTTCAAAGACTGCTCTGCTGTGAATACAAACAGGCTTTCTGGACAGACTCCCCTCAGAAGTGCTGAGCAAAGGTGGCACGGCAGCTGCCAACACTGGCATCTGGGCAGACAGACCTTGCTGATGAATGATTCATCTCAACTAATGCTGCCCATAACATTTCTCTTCCTTGGGCTGAGGTTGGGGAAGGTGAAGATATCAACATTCAAATGCATACATTTCAGAAATTGGATTTTGCTTTGCTGTGATGCAGGGACTGTGTTCAAAACCGAGGAACAGTCATTAATCCTTCTTGACCCGGATTTTGGTATTTTTACCCTCTGAATTTCAAAATGCCTCAATAATTTCACAGAGTTTTATCATTACCATATATGGATAGAATTCTCCAGGGCATAAACTGCTTTAAATGAAGTTCTTGTGGTTGAAAAACAAATTATTAATCATTAGAACCCTTTTTTTTCCTGAGCGTTTTTCTAAGGCTGTCACATTTTACTTTATATTTATTTATAAAGTATGCTTATAACAATTATGCAGTATTTTTTTTTTTTTGCCAGAGGCCATGCTCACTCACCATTTAAACACATTTCTAGGCAAATTAATATTTTACATTTCTAAGTTACAGAACAGGCAGCCCAACTACTTAAATTGTTTAATGGATTCATAGAAAATTAATGCAATGTAGTTTCTACTATTTTCTGCAGTTAATATTTATTTAAAATACCAAGCGGAAGCATCAGCTGTCTTTTAACTAATACTATGGAAACTGGTAATTCTGATGGTGTTTTAGTTGTGTTTGTTTTGTAAGTAAAAATAATTTTTTTGATAAAAGTGTCCTGAAAGTTAAAAGTAATTAGAGGAGAAGGCACCATATTCTTATTTCTAGTAAGCTGTGAGTCATTTAGTATATGATTTAAACCTGAAATAAACTATGTAGGTGCCTGTCAGGAAATTTGGGTTATAGGTGAAAAAAAATCTTCAGTTGCTGAGGATTGACATTCTCCTCTATTTGTATGTGGTAGCTTGGTGGAAATTCATGATTACTTAAATCTAAAAAATGGATGGATAATCTGATTAGATGGCAATAATACTGGTTTGGTAAACATATACATGCATGAGACAATTTTATCTTTGATGCAATATGCCTATTTCAATGATGCTGGTGGTACTGAGAAATACTTCTATCATCAATTTATATTAAATTGTTTAACAATGGTTTTTGAGCCAGATCATGGGTCACAGAAGAAAAGGAATCCTACCACATTGTAGCATACCTTTGTTTTTACCCTAGATAGTTAGTGCCATGCTTATTCTTAAGGTTTATGTCCAAGTGATTTGGTTGTTTTAAAAAAATTATATTTAAACAGGTGTGGTGGTACACACCTGTAATCCCAGTACTGAGACAGGGAGATCACAGGTTTGCAGCCAGCCTCAGCAACTCAGCAAGACCCTCAGCAACTTAACAAGAGCCTGTTTCAAAATTAAAAAAATAAAATAAAATAATAGGACTGGGGTGTAGCTCAGAGGTAGAATGCTCCTGAACTCAAACCCCAGTCCTCCCTTTCTCCACCAAAAAAATTACATTTACTTTCAGAATGAACAAAGTTACTGGAAAATTAAAATAAGAATTTCCAATGTATTTTATCATGGTTTTATGGATGACATACCAAGTTACCATTAGGAAGTAGCCAGGATTGATCCAACATACTAGGTTTAATAAGTCTCATTACTAAAGACTCATAATTAATTTTGTTTTGAGGGGGGGAGAGTGGCTGGTTTCCAGGGTTTGTCTTTTTTACTACTGAAACACCAAACTTGAGTGAGAGTAATGTCCCTGATTTTTAAAAAAGCCTATCAAACAATCTCTCATGAAAAAATAGAATAAAATTTCTTTTTTGGTACCATCTTATTTCCTTCGTATCTTTCCTGGAGAATCTCACAAGAGAATGTCCGTGTGGTAATGATGCTGAGGAGGGTACCAGGCTAGATAGAGCCTCAGAGGCCAGAAGTACTGTATCCAGTGAGAATGGCTTCTCACCTCATGAAGAAATATTACTGAGTTGTAAAACATATGTATGGAAGTCTGAGTTCGGATTTCTTTCAGATAAAACTTACAGTAAAATACATTAAAATGTCAAATTATTTTCTCATTATTTCCTTGTATTTTTGATGTATCTGGTTTGTTGTCACCCTCGTTTTCTTGTTTATTTTTGTTTTTCCCTCCATCTTTGTTTGATTAGCCAGCTCTTCAGGAAAGGAGTTTAGGCAAAAATAACGTGAATTTTGGAGTGTCTTCTTAAAGGTCCCTCACTATACAAAAACAAAGTAAATACAAATATTCTTGGAAGGAAACCATTTTTTTTTTCAGAATTGAGTAAACAAAATAGAACAAAATGTCATAATAGACATTTATTTTAAAAGATATGGTGTGATTTTTAAAAAATACTGAAGGATAGTTTGCCACATAATAATTGAATCATCGAAAAGTGGTTGAACATATATCTGGTATCCTGGAGGGTGGGCTTCACAGGAGTATTGGATTCTGTTTTTCCATTTCACATTTAGAACATAAAATACCTCTGAGATCTTCTGAATATCTGGATTAAACCTATCTGATAATCCCAGAAAATCAATATGAATACTACAATTTTTACATGAGGCTTACCACTGCACAGAGTAAATAGCATGACATTTATAAAATCTTAAAAGGAAGGATGTTTTCTGACCTACAACTCTGTGTACATATTTTAAAAAATGAGCATTTATAATATAAACAAAAAAGGTATAATTGCACATTTCCCAGTTAAAATTCCATTTTAGGATGATAAATCGCCTAAAGAATTTTGAGCATATATGAAAGTTGTGTCTCTTAAAGTTTACTGGACTCTTTTGCCCTTTGCAATTTTTGAGGAATCCTGAATCAATATGCTAGTTCCAGACAAGAAGGTAACTAAATATTCTAAACATCTAGTTCAAATTTGAAATGTAATATTATGATTTTCACAAAAATTCTTGAACATTTTAAATGATTTTTAAACAGCACGTTTTCATTAATCTTAGTAGATAATATTGTTAACTGGATTTTTCTATCATTTTTGTAAGTGATGTTTTTTGTTTGCTAAATTTTTGTAATGCTATGGGGTTGTGCTAATACTACAGCCACAATTCATAAACTCATCAAAATGGCTCAAAAGAAATCAGTGAAGCACAAAAGAAGTGATTAAAATGATATTCTAAATACTTACCTAAATACTAAACACTTTAACTCAGAATAATCTTTATAGTGTAAATAGTGAGAAGATACTATTGCAAATACCATAGATGTGAATCTACTTGTTAAAAGAATCACATCCAAGGTGAATGTTCTGGTATGATACTTTTGCAAAAAGAACCAAAAAAGAAAAGGTCAAATACTTAATAAAATGACATATGCTCAGCACCAGATTTTGTTAGCTGGCAATCCACTTGTCCCAGGTCCTGATAACACTATTAAAAAAGTCTCATGGACCATTAAAGGAAGCACAGTGTATTATAGAATGAACAGTGAATTTTTTGGTAAACTCAATTAACTTTTATGTCAAAGCTTCACTCTTTGTGTAAACACAGTTACAAATTATACTACTTTCAAGAAGATTATAAACATAGCAACTAAGAAGTAAAATGACAGACATTTTGTTCAAAGAGAAAGTAGAATAAACATCTGATTAATAAGGTAGCACATATCTATGCAATTATCACATCTTCTAGTTGGATACTTCACAATTTAGTTTCACAAAATTGGTATTGTACAGAATATTATTTAGTTCTTGATACATGAAAGAAAAGAGCTTTGTGACTGGTAAGTGCTCTTTTCATGTTAAAAGGGAAAGGGTATGAAGAAGACTTGAAAATTGCCATTGGGATTATATTGATGGATTCTAATCATCTATTTATCAGAAAAGGGCATTGCTACAAAAATTAGGTTGCCAAAAGATACTTATATTATTTCTTCAAAGAATATAGTGACTAGTAGGCACAAGGATATAATTTATTTTTTTAATTAAATTTATTTTAAATTAATACATAAAAACACAAAAATTGTGCATACTAATGGGGTGCCATATGATGCTTTGATACAGTAGATACATTGTATAATCAAGTTGGACATATATATATATATATCTTCAAGCACTTATCACTTACTTATGAAAACATTAAAATATTTTCTTCTAGCTTTTTGAGATATATGCCATCCAATTGCTATCATGGTCATGTCATTGCAATAGTGCACTACAATTGCTGATTTCTATCTAGCTGCAACTTAGTACTGTTGATCAGCTTTTCCCTATTCTTCCCTCCTTGTTACCCTTCTCAGCCTCTATTCTACTCTCAATTTTTCTTTCTTTCCTTTCTTCCTTCCTTCCTTCCTTCCTTCCTTCCTTCCTTCCTTCCTTCCTTCTCTTCCTCTTCCTCTTCCTCTTCCTATTCCTATTCCTATTCTTATTCTTATTCTTATTCTTATTCTTATTCTTATTCTTCTTTGCGGTACTGGGAGTTGAATCCAGGGGCGTTGGGGCATTTTACCTCTGAGCTACATCCTCAGTCCTATTTTTTATTCTTTATTTTTTAAACAGGATCTCCTTAAGTTCCGGAGGGACTCACTAAGTAGCTGAGGCTGGCTGCAAACCCGGATGCTCCTGTCTCAGGCTCCCAGGTATTGCGATTACAAGCTTGCACCACCACCCTCGCTCTACTTTCAATTTCTATGAGATTTTTTTTTTTTAATGTTCTACATATGAGTTGGATCATGCTGTAGTTGTCTTTCTATGCCTGGCTCATTTCACTTAACGTAATGATTTCCAGTGCTATCTATGTATGTTGTCACTAATGACAGGCTTACATTCTTTTCATAATGGCTGAATAATTTTCTATTGTGTACATATAGTAGTTCAGCTTTTAGTTTTCTGAGGAACCTCCACAGTGTTGTTCATAATGGCTGTACTAATTTACATTTCCACCAACAATGTGTAAGCCTTACTTTTGCTCCACAAAGTGACTAGCAATTGTTATTTTTAGTCTTTTTTTTTTTTTTTTTGCCGTACTGGGGATTGAACTCAGGGGCATTCTACCTCTGAGCTATACCCCCAGCCCTTTTTTTTATTCTTTATTTTGAAACAGGGTCTCACTAAGTTGTGGAATGCCTCACTAGGTAGCTGAGGCTGGCCTCAAACATGTATCCTCCAGTCTCAGTCTCCCAAATGTTGGGATTATAAGCTTGCGCCACTACGCCTGGCTAGTCTTTTTAATAATAGCCATTCTTACTGGAGTGAGGTGATATCTCATTATGGTTTTAATTTGCATTTCTCTAAGGCTCAGTGATATTCAACATTTTTCTCTATCTTCTGTATGTTGTTCATTTATATGTCTTCTTTTGAGAAATGCCTATTTAGATATTTTTCCATTTTTAATCATTATTTTTTTTGTGGAACTGGGGATTGAACCCAAGTGCATTCTCCCTTTGAGCTACACTCCCAGCCCTATTTTTTATTCTTTATTGTGAAACAGGGTCTCACTAAGTTGCAGAAGGCCTCATGAAGTAGCTAAGGCTGGCCGTGAACACGAATCCTCCAGTCTCAGCCTCCCAAGAACTGGGATTACAAGTATGCGCCACCATGCCTGGCTAAGTTATTTTTTTACTGTTGAATTTTTGGAACTTCTTATACTTTCTGGATAGTAACCCCTTGTCCCTTGTTGGATGTTCATAGATATTTTCTCCCATTTGTCAATTTTCTATTTCTGAGAACATATTTCTAAACCACAAAACCTAAAAAGAAAAAAAAAAAAGATTAGCATTGGTAATACAAATGCCTGGATGCCCTTTTCTTACAAACTTTCATTATTTTTCTAATGCAAAGTAGAGGAAATAATGAGCTAAAAATAATACATTTCATGCATATGACTTGAAGGACAATTTGGATTCATCCTCAAGTAAAAAACATATCATTACTATGCCTCTCACCTTACCTAATACTTCATTTTATTTTTGTGGTAGTGGGGATTGGATCTAGGGACACTTCTGAGTTACACCTCCAGCCATTTTTATTTTATTTTATTTTATTTTGAAACAAGGTCTCACTAATTGCCATGTATCGTCTTGAGCTTGTGATCCTCCTGTCTCAACCTCCCAAGTACTTGGTCACGAGCATGTGCACCTGTTCCCAGCTTACTTTATATTTTAGTGTTACCATTAAGAGTTGATGTTCAGTGGTGGGTCATAGCAGAGTTGGTAAGGTATACCATGCTGGGCCATTTAATTTTGAAAAGCCATATAAGAACGAGTAGTAGTCACTCAACCATGTCTCTTGATGGTGATTAATTTGGGAAACTAATGGTTTTGATTTAAAATATCCTTCTCCCCAAGCCAAGTGCACCTGTAATTATAGTACTTGGAGGCTGAGGCAGAAGAACTGCAGGTTCCAGGATAACCTCAGCATCTTAATGAGACCCTCAGCAACTTAGAGAAACCCTATTTCAAAAAAAACAAAACAAAAATAAGAACCTGAGGGTGTAACTGAGATAGAATGCCCCTGGGTTCAATTTCCAGTACAAAAAAATAAATGAAAATAAATAAATAAAATATCCTCTCAAAGCTTGTGTGAGAACTTTAATCAGGTTCAGAGACAGGACATGGCTGGAGGAGTGGATTCCTGGGAAGTGACGAAGGACTTTATCTGCCCCTGGCTGCTGCTTCTCTGCCTCTCAGTTCCCTACCACCCTGGGCTGAGTGGCTTTTCCTCCTTCATCATGCCCTAAAGCTCTGCCACCAAGCTGTTCTGTCACCATGAGTCAGCTGACCATAGACTGAACCCCCTGAAACCTCTAACACTGTGATTCAACAAACCTTTCTTCCTCTAAGTTGTACCTGTCACAGCCATGAAAAAGTGAATTAAAATAGAATTCTACAAATAGTGAGATTTCGGGTGTATGATTAAGTAGTTCCCAAATGGATGGCTGCTTAGTATGTTTGTGGAGGAAGGATTGTGAAAAATTGGATACTTTTCCACATAGAAAAGCTGTGTTCAGAAGCAAGGTATTTGCATGAGTTTGTTTATTTATTTATTTTTAATACTGGGAATTGAACCTGGGGCATTCTGCCTCCAAGCTATACCTCAGCCCTATTTCATTTTTTATTTTAAAATAGGGTCTCACTAAGTTTCTAAGGGTCTTTCTGAGTTGTTGAGGCTAGGCTTGAATCTGGGGTCCTCCTGTCTTAGCCTCCCAAGTACTGGGATTACAGGTGGCACCACCATATCCAGCTATATGGGTTTATGAATTGGCAGATGTTGGCTAATTTGTCTGACTCCAATGCTGTTGCTGTAACCACTGTGCATTGGAGTGACTTCAAAAAACACAAGCACAAATGAGCAATACAGTAATTAAATCACTTTGCCTATGGTTTACAATGTTTTAGAAACTTGGGAAAGTTGGAGAAATAATCTGCACCTGGATTTCACTGGTGAGAAAATATAAACACCAAGCCAAAGAGGAGACTACTTTCAAATCTTGTTAGAAGAAGATCAATTAGTATCAAGGTCTTGGTTCTTATCTGTAACTGTATTCCTTTTTATAGGGTTTGTGTGACTATTGAGATATCATGTATTATCTTAATATTTTCCAAGTTGTATTCATTACTCGTATAGGAAATGATTAATATGCAGCATTATGATCTTATGGTACAGTAACATAAATTGCAATGTTTTTAGATAATGAGAAAAATATTTCCAAGATCATTTTTAGTACTAAATAGCAATTGTTTTGAGATACTTGGGAATTAATTTTCTTAGATACTATATAGGGAAGTTACATTCCATTACAGATTCTTAGCCAAACTTGCATGTGCCATCCCTCCCTGACCCGCACCCTAGGTTTCTGATTGTTAGATTTAAGATAGGACTCAGGTGGTTGTACATTGAAAAGTTTCAGTAAGATCTGTTTTCAGTTGTGATTCCCTAGATGAGATGATTCTAAATGTTAGCTACTATATGCCTCTCATCTTCATACCAGATATAACTGTATAACTTATCATTTTTCTCTATTGGTAACTTATTTTCAAACATCTTACTTCATGTGTCTATTCTCCATTTTTCATGCATCTGTTTGCTTCTGGTTAAGCTACACATTTATTTATAATCATACACCTATATGAAAAGAGCTCATATATCAAGTATGTATATATTTCTGTATATGCAGCCATATACATATATTCATTCATACACACACTTATAAAAGAAACCTTGCTTCTGTAACCCATATTATCATATTATTTATTCTTTGCTCTCAGATAAAAATGACAAAGGAAGATTATTATGTCATATCAAGTCAGCTAGGGATATACAAAAGTATTCCACAGGGACACTTGGGGAAATGCAACTATTAAAGGACATGCTCAACACTGAAAATGCTACCTATGGCTGGGCTTAAATAGTGTGTACCTAAATTGCAATATGCTAGTGTCATTAACATAATTGTTAACACATTTCTCAACTGCCAGAGGTAATAGTCTAGTTATTTCTTATTTTATAAATGTGTTGTGAAAATCAATCATTATTACTTTTTAATATTTAGGCTACCCATTATTGATGTGTTCTCTGAGTAGGGCACCATTCTGCCCCCAAATAATCTAGAATTCCAGAAAAAAAATTTTGCAAGCATATAACTTTTCTTTTTATAATTTACTGCTGGCAGCTCAGTCACTTGCCCATAAATTTAAGTGCATAAATTACTCATTTTAGTGCTGCAGCAAAGCAGTGTACTAATGCCATAACCAGACATCTTCCTATATAGAGCACTGAGGATGCTGAAGAGTACTCTGCACTTTTCACTCCTTTCTTCTGTGTTCATAAGAATTTAATGTCATTAAGCATTTCAAATCACTCTCCTTTATACAATTTCCCTTTAATCTCTTAAGTATAGGTTTTGTAGAAGTAGGCTATCACATAGTTTTATAAGACATCTTAGTGACACCACAAGTTCTAATAACTTTGTTTCCCATATCTCTCTTGTAATCCTAGAAGGGAGAGAGAAGCTAGAATAATCTAAACCATCTTTCTTTTTATGTCACCAGGCAACGACAGTCTCCACAAAGTCTTGAAGAACAATGTGAAGAGGAGATGAAGAGACAATTACACTGTACTTACAGCAAAGTAAAAGAACTTGAATGTTATATTACATCTCTTGGATGAGATGCATAATCTCTATTTAAAGGCATTCTGGCAGTATAAAAGGCTGAATAAAGTGTTACACTAAAATGATATTAAAAAGCTTAATTCACTTTGCTGAAATAATCTAATATAAATCCTATATTAAGTTGATAGCCTTTTATTTGATTATGAATAGAACAAGTTTTATTTCATCTTAGCCTTGCCTTCCTCAGAATTATGTTCAGTGATAGTCAAATATCATTAGGCATGCCCAACTCATTTATGTTTCTCACCTTGTTTAAAAGATCAATTTCAGAAGTATTGTAAAGATTGCCTCAAGCTTGCTGACTCATTTTCAGTGGCTGACAATGCTAGAAATGTTGGCATTTTCATTCAGTGTTTCACCTCTTCATACACCTCTGAGGTTGTTGGAATTATATAAAGTCTCATCATTGGCTTCTGAAACACTTTGAAATCAACGAAGTGTTTCTATTATCTCTTCACTATTTTCTTACTATTCATAATAGCTTTGTTCTCTAATGGTCCAAAATGGTGTGTGCTGAACCATGTCAAAAAAGTATTTTTCACTGTCATGCAATTTGACTTTAATGAGCGGATGGCTGAAATTACTCCAGTCTGACTGCCCGTATTTGAATACTGGCTCTTCCAGTTTCTCATTGTGTGATGTTGAACAATCATTCCTACCTCTTTTTTACTTAACCTGGAATAATGGGATTAGGAGTGATGCTAAGTATTGTTAGAATTAAATGAGTAATTATATGTAGAGATTTTAGACTAGTGCCTGCCATAGCTCTCAGTGGTGCATACTACATTATGTGTTTGCTTTTAAAGTGGTTTGAAAAACTTATTTTTCTATATTTAAGTATAGAAAAATTTATAAATCATCTAATACGTTACAAACACTGCCTAGTACTGAAAATGTAACTCAAATGCGACCACATGGGTCTTTACAGTGCCAAGGTTTAGAGTTTAATCAGGGGGTATGGATAACACAATAGTCACCCAACATTGTGATAAATGTTCCAATGGGGAAAAATATAAGGTGAGAATGCAGGACAATTTGAGCACCTAAGGAAGATTTCCTGGAGGAAATTGGGCAGATTGGAAACTACTCAGCATTTTTTGTTCCGAATGATTCAATAATAACATATTTGGGTAATTGTAAATGTATTCAGAAAAGTTCTTCATGACATTTTTGGATGGTAAATTTCTTCCAATCCCCTAAAAGTGCATTCTTTTATTCACATGCCATGGGATCTCCTACCCATTATTGTTGCAGTTTTCTACTATCACCTGAGTCATTCTGCAATTTCTTGAAGACTCTTTTTTTTTGGGGGGGGGCTTGGGATTGAATTTAGGCCATTTTTATACTAGGTAAGCACTGTATCTCTGAGCTACATCCCCAGCCCATTTTCTTAAAGATTTGTTTTGTATTCTTAGTTCATATTTCCTATATCTAACTCATTTCTGTGATGTTTTAAACATTTATTTATTCCTATTCTATTCTTCCAGTCTCTAGATGTCTTCTTCAATGATACTGTCCTTCCCTGTACTCAGTCAGTAAATTCCAAGGTTATATGGCTTTGCCATTAAATGGCTTTGCCATTGCCTGGGGAACTCATATCACACTTACTTCCTTTCGACCACCATGGTCTGTCTTTCTAGTTTACTTCCTTTATGGCTCTAAATTCAAACATACTTTAACCTCACAGTGACTATAATCTATTTCTTTTTTTATCTTTTTCTCTTCTCATATCCTCAATTGCCTCTTTGCCAAATTAAATTCCACAATCAACCCTTATATTTATTTTCTTCTTTGCCCTGCTTTCATCTTGTCACTCTCATCTGTAACATTTAGCCTTGGTTAAGTGTCTCTTTATATGTGGAGATAAACAAACATTCATACAGTTTCACTTAAAATTCATCTTCATTAATCTACTGTGGTCCATTAATTCTAACTGGAAACAATTCCTTAATTCATTTAATTTACTTTTACACCTTCATGGATAACCATCTCATGCCTTTCATATTAGTTATCTATTGTGGTATAATACATTATCCTACTATTTAGCAGCTAAAGCAATAGACATTAATTATATCACAGGTTCTGATGGCCAGAAATCTAGGTAAAGTAGAGCCAATGTCTCTCTCAAAACTGTAAACAAAGTGCTGTCCAGGATGACAGTCTTCTGAGTTTTCTGCACAGGAGGCTCTGTTTCTAAAAATGGTTGTTCACCGGCTTCAGGTTCTTCCTGGCTTGGGGTGAAGGAAATCAGTTTCCTGCTGGATGGACTCCAGGGCATGTAGCAACATGGAAGCTCATTTCCTCAGAGAGAAGACTAAAAGAGATTGAAGTCTCCTTTTTATGACCTGATTTTGGAAGTGGCACCCCTTTATTTTTACCAGTTTCCTTTTATTAGACGTGAATCGCTTATGTCTTTATCACCTTGTACTTAACAAAGATGTATGATTACAATGCACCAATTATTAAAAAAAAATAAAATAAAGAAGCAAATTGCTATGTTCAGCTCACACTCAAGGAGAGAGATTACACAAATGCACAAAGCAGGGATCACTGGTGATACCTTAGAGGCTGTCTTCCACACTTTTCTTTTTCTCCCCAAATTTCCTTTCCACAATTCTATGAAAAATTAAGGAGAACCATAAAACATCTTCACAGGTTTCCGCCTCAATATCCACCTACTTTTATTTTGCATCCACACCTCACCTAAGACTAACTTCCCACTCATGCACCAGAGCACATACTTTACTGAACACATGCTATCTAGAGCACTTAAATTACTCTAACGATTTCCCTCTCTTGTTTCTTATTATCAAATCTTCTTTAGCATCCTCATGTAATTTCTCACATCTTTAAAACTCTTCCTTGATTATCCATCCTTTTACAGACACGACCCCACTTTTGTACTTGCCTACTTAGACACTACTTGAATAATGTATTTCTGTTCATTATTCCAATTCTTTTCTCCTAAGGTCTCTACAATAATTCTATCTCCACTACATCCCGTTGAAACAATGCTTATCTTTTTGGGATCTTGATATTATTTTTAGGTTTATTCTTAACAACAGAAACTGTCATCATTCTTTATGCAGAACAGAAAAGGCAGATAGATATGGGCAAATTCAAGAATTTCAGAATAAATACAAAAGAGCAGAGGTGTGTAAAGTTTCTTCTATTTACACGGGTTCTGTGGAGTAGCAGGCTCAGATCCTAAATTGGAGCACTGTCATTTACCAGGGACAGGATAGTCTTTGGGTCGCAATCAACCCTGCCCACTGGTAAATGAATGCCCTGTGTTCCATGATGCAATGACAACTTCCTCTTTGAAACTTTTCCTACCCTCTTCCTTCTGAAAGAAACTTAAACTTTCCAGGTGCAATCAGTTGTGAAAGAGTTAGACCTTTAATAATAAAAACTAGATCCTTTAAGATCCTGGAGTGATGGATGTGTTCATTCCTAAAATAATAATAATAATAAACGTGTCTCTTGTCCACTGTTCTTCTACACAATATGTACACAAAACACTCACATTTTGTTCTTTCTTACATTGTATTTACCAGGGATTACTTGGAAGATATTTGAGGCTGGGAATTTTTCTGCTTTGTGTAAAAATGTTCTGATGGTTTTGATCCTCATATGATCAAGAAAGTCTTTCTGTGGGTCAGGCTGTTGCTTTTCAGCCAGTATGCATGGCCTCCTGGAATTTATATGTCCCAGATGACATTGTAAATTATCATTTAAATAGGGTTCCAAGGCAACAAAGGCAATTCCTGTTACTGTCCTAGTTGTTAAATCTGTATATCAACAATGTAAGTTGAGATTTATTACTTCCTGTAAAATCACAATGTTTTTATTGCTTAGCTTGCCAAAAAAGCCTTTATTTCTAAAAGGAGCAGTGCATACCTGAGAGAGTGATATGGACATCGAGAAGGGATGTTACTAACTCATCATTTACAAAGATCCCCATTTTATAGCCTCTTCCACACTGAATAATATCTCTCTGGAATTCTGATTCCTCATGGCAGTACTTCCAGTCCAGACCCATGTGCAATGCCTCATGTTGCAGAACTGCTCAAGGCTGCTGAGACTTTGTATTAAGAATTAAATCATTTCTAAAGGCCCAGGAGGATGTGTTCTCTACTGAGAGAAATACACACTTGAAGGAAAATCGAAATGTACAAAAACATTGCAAATAGATGTAGAACAATAACAACAAAAACCAGGACCTACCTGGAATAGGCTATCCTTGAAAATGAGCCTGCAATTAACCCCTGAGGACTAGGAATGTTTTTTGCATTTAAAAAAAATATTCTTTGTTTTTAGTGGAGTTCCTCTCCCCAACACAAGGACGATTTGTTAAATTTGAAATGAGTCCTGAGGAGTGATTTTTGTGAATATTGATTCTTTCCAACATGCCTTCTCCCATCCACTACCTTAGTACAGCCATCACTGGGCTACTCACACCTCATTTCAGTATTTGCCAGTGGAAGTTACAACAGCAGAAAAGGCCGAGAGAGCGCCAAATTATAATCCTGTGTAGATGTACTGCGGTTAACATTTCAACTCAGCACCCAAGTAAATAGAAAAATCTTAGCAGGGTTAATTTAAGTCTTTAAGAAAAAGGAGGTAACATTTTTTTTTTTCTGTTTAGTATTTGGGCTACATAATATTAGAGCAGTGCATTTCCATAATTGATACATCTGTAATTCTTATACATCCATAACTCCATAACATGTATGGAGCCATGATTCAGATACATCTCTTGCATATATGGCGTCACTGTGACCTTTGGATCCTGTGGCTTTGGGACACATTTCTTTTTTTTTTTTTTTTTCGGTACTCAGGATGGAACCTGACGGCATTCTACCTCCAAGCTACACCCCCAGCCCTATTTTTTTATTCTTTATTTTGAAACAGGGTCTCACTAAGTTGCAGAGGCCCTCACTAAGCAGCTGAGGCTGGCCGCGAACCTGGATCCTCCAGTCTCAGCCTCCCAAATGCTGGGATTACCAAGTGTGTACCACCACGCTCAGCTCTTGGGATACATTTCTAACATATATGCTTGTACATTGGGACCACATGGAAATGAGAGATAACAAGCCAACCAGATGCATTCTTCTGGATTATAATTCAATATTCTGGTGTCCTTCAATCCTCTTGAAGGCTGTAAATCTTCTCTTTGGAAGACGTGGGCTACTGCATTCTGAGAATCTGGTAATAATCTGAAGATCTGTTATAGATTAAAAGATTGCTAGAAATCAGACTGTATTTTTTACCCACATTATTCTGCCCCTTTGGTCAGATTATATTTCCCTCCACCCCAGTCTTTTAGAACATCTGACTAAATCTTGGGTGAGATTGTTGGCCTGGCAGTCTGCTGGGGACTTCCCAGACACTCATCGCTTTTACCCTGTCCTTGAAGGATATGCGGCCTCAGGATGCGTCATGTCACGCTAAGGAGTCTACAAAACCAACTTGTATATCTGATTGTAACACAGTATCTGTAAATAATTTTAGGTAAGAATGTTTTTCCAAGGCTTTATTAAATTTAGTTTTAAATGATACATGAAACACAAAATTATATATATTAATGAGATAGCATATAATGTTTTTATATTATATATAGTACATATATAATATACATATATACACACATACATTGTATAATATTTAAATCTATTTACACTTTTTTAACTCCTCAAACATTTATTATTTCTTTATTGGGAACATATTCCAAATCCTTTCTTGTAGCTTTTTGAAGTATACAGTATATGATTGTCATCTATAGTTAGTCTACTCTGTGATAGCACACCAGAACTTCTTCCTCTCTGACTACAACTGAGTATTCATTGATCACTCAATAATTTTTTAATAACTGAAGCCAAGCATGGTGGTGCATGCCTGTAATTCCAGTACTTGGGAGGCTGAGATAGGAGGACCAGAGGTTAGAGGCCAACCTCAGCAATTTAGTGAGACCCTTAGCAACTTAGTGAGATGCTATTTCAAAATAAAAAATAAAATAGGACTGGGAGTGTGGCTTGCAGGTAGAGTGCCCCTTGTTCAATCCACAGTATCACAAAAACAAGATTACTATTTAGAAATGTTGAATATGTAAGTGGCAAAGTTACACACAATAAGCAAAGGAAGCACAGTAACAAAACTGAGAAAAGAGGATGGTTCTGGCAAGAAGTAGCACCTAAAAATGCCAACTACAATCAGTAATACCAGGCCTACTAGAATGTAGCCTTCCCATTAAGAAATCATTTTATATATTATAGGCAAGTAGAGAGAATTATATGGAAGATAACATCAGTTTTTATATTAAGGAAGATTTAATTTGCATGGCAGATTTCCCGACATGAGTTAACTCTTATATCTCTCTGGGATTTTTATTTTTTAACATTTTCTAGTGAATTCACATAATACTATTTTTATTAAGTTGAAATATTTAAATTCATGGCAATGATCATTCTTCATATGCTTGTTGTACAATTTCTGTACAAATGAGTACCCTGTCAGGGTAGAAACTTCATATGAATAAATGACCTTTAAATGAGGCTCATCCACAAGATATTAAGATCGCCTACATATTCTATACCTTTTTATCTGAATCTTTATGGGTATATTCAAATCATCAGATATCCTTCCGTCTTATGTCCTTATTGGATGATCCCTCCAAACTGAGATAATTTCTTCTCAGGGGGTCTCTTGAAAAAGTAAGGAAAACACATATGGGATTTGTATAGCTTTATCACAATTTGTTAGAATCAAGGTGAAAATCATTTTATACTTTGTCATATAGCCTTTATTGCTGCTTGAAATAAAATAGACCCTAGAGAAGAGTGTCAGCTTCATCTGATTCCAGATCAATCAAATTACTCATTATTAACTATCTTGTAATACAGCACTGGAAAAAAAATGCCTTTTATCTAGACACCGTCAGGGTGGTTGTTTTGTCTGTCCATGTGCATTGCAATGCACAGAGAGCTGCTGTCATTCTCAGGGAGTTACTTTCTCACTGGCACTGGCGTTACAATTGATTACAGCTCTGTGAATACTGCCTTATGGAGAAAGTCAACCAGATAGTGGCCTCATAAACTTTGAGGCACAGGAGAATTGCAGTAGCTCCCAATTGATGAGCCTTGAGTGAATAATAATTTCTCAAAAAATTATTAATAATGAATAGATGCATAAACAAGTGCTACATATAGGTTTTTTTTCAGAGAGGTAACCACACCATATGCTATATATCGGTGCTAGGTCCTAAAGCCTTCACATCAGTTAAAGGTGACACTGGTTTGTTTCAGATGTAGTCTCTTTTTTTAGAAAAAAATCATAATTTGAGATAACAATTTGCTAATTATGCTTTTAATGTGATTGCTATAGTCATCCAGCCAATATAATTTAGAACACAGAGTGGATTTGTTGGCAGCATTATTTGCACTGGCTATTCTCATAGGACGTGTTCCATATTTATTTTGAGCACTAAACTAATGCAACATCCTCATGAGGGAATTTCATTTTCGCACAAAATGAACAATGTTTGTCTTGGTACTTAACATTTTTCTTATTTCTATGAAAACAACAGTGTGTATACTAAAAATTTTAAAGCTGTACAATGAAAAATGAGTCTACCTCCCTCTCAAGACTTCCATCCTACGCCCCACGGGTAGCCTAGTGTACCTTCCAGAATTATTCCAGACATAGACACAAGCACATGATGCATCTCCTTTTATACCAGTGGGATATTCCATACAAACTCTTCTGTCATTTGCTTTATGTCTTGGACAGTTTTCCAGATTAGTATAACAAATCTACTTCACTCTTTTAAACAGAGGTATATAGACCTCCTTTCTATGGGTGTTCACATTTTATTTAACAAATTGCCCATGTAGAAACATTAAAGTTGTTTACAGGTCTTCTTTTTTCCCCTTCTAAGACAAATAATGCTGTAAAAACAGTCTTGTATGCATACATCTGAGCTAAGCACAAATATGTTTGTAAAGTAAATATTTTAGAGTAGAAGAAGTGAGTCAAAGTGTAAGCAAAATTTACATTTTGGTAAATTTCTCCTCAAAGAGATTATACTAATGAATACTCCCACCAAAAATATACAGAATAAGCTTTTCTTCTTGCTTTTGGTAATACTATATACTCTCAAGCTCCTACATTTATTCAGTAAATATCATTCTCTTTGTAGTTAGTTTTGTTTCATAGAATGTTTTTTCTATATAGGTTTATTTGGTATCAGCATCTAAAAATACTGATTTTCAATGTCACAGTGGGAATAAGAGAGAAGCCAAACAGAAATGGCTGATGTGTGAGGTCAATTACAAAATAATCAACAGTATGAAGACAGGTGTAATACATGGTCTGGTAAGTCAAAGTAACGCTGAGACTAAAAAGAGACATCTAGAGAAGCCTCTGAGTATTACCAAGAGAGTCTGTCAAGAGCCCGGCGTGGTGGCGCATGCTCGCTCGTAATCCCAGTACTTGGGATGCTGAGACAGGAGGATCCAGGTTCCCGGCCAGCCTCAGCTACTTAGTGAGGCTCTCCACAACTTAGTGAGACCCTGTTTCAAAATGAAGAATTAAAAAATAGGACTGGGGGTGTAGCTCGGAGATAGAATACCCCTGAGTTCAAGCCCCAGTACCACAAAAAAAAAAAAAAAAAAATAGAGTCCGTCAAGAATAAATTCAGGTCCAAAGAACTTGACTACCTGTGGGAAACAAACTTGCCCCTCCCCAGATGTCACTCTTACTAGCCTCATGGGTTGTGCTTTCACTTACTACAGATACCAGGCCAACACCAATGTGTGTGTATGTGTGTGTGTGTGTGTGTGTGTGTGTGTGTGTGTGTGTGTGTGGTTCTGGGGATGGAACCCAGAGGCCGTCTACCTCCAGGCTACACCCCTAGCCCTATTTTATTTTTTATTTGGAAACAGGGTCTCACCAAGTTGCTGACGCTGGCTTTGAACCTATGATCCTCCTGTCTCAGCCTCCCAAATACTGGGATTACAGTTGTGTGCCACCATGCCTGGCTCAATGCCAACTTTTTTTTTTTTTCAGTATGAATTTATTACCATCTGGTGTTATATATCCGCTTTTTAATTCATCTGTTTCTTCTCATTGAGAAATAAGCAACACAGGGAGGAATCTTGTCTAATTTGTTCACTTATTCATCCCATATTTTTAGAATTGTTGCTAGAACACACTGTGTACTCAATATCTGTTTCTTCAATTAACAGATGGATGAATGAACTGTCTTTAATATGCAAACTCAATAACACGACACTTTGCTTAGATTAGTGTATCAGAGCTTTCTCTTGTGACTCTGAGATTTGTGTCTTAGAAGACAATTTCTGACTCTACAATTATTTTTAAAATTGCACAGATTTTCTTCCAGTACTTTTCCATTATTTCACACTAATAATTTTATTTTATTTTATTTTTTTGGTGAGGGGGTGGTACTGGAGTTTGAACTCAGGGACATTCTACCTCCGAGCTACACCCTCAGCGCAGCCCTTTAACCATTTTTTTTTTTTTAATTTCGAAAGAAGGTCTTGCTAAGTTTCTGAGGCTGGCCTCAAACCTAAAATCCTCCTGTCTCAGCCTCCCTATGGGAATACAGGTATATACCACCATTCCTGGTTTTATTTTTATCATTTTAAAATACAAAATGAGGTAGAGATCCAGCTTTATTTTTCCTCAAAGTATTATGTAGCAAATTTTAAAGCTGTGTTGTTTCTACTGATTTAGCTACTATCTTTAGAGTATGCTGAATTTTATGTCCTGAGTGTGTTTCAGGGTTTCCATTTTCATTCTTTTGCCTGCTAGTTAGCTTGCTGTATCACATTATTCTTTTTTTTGAGGTACTGGGGATTGAACCCAGAGGCATTCTACCTCCGAGCTAGACCCCTTGTCCTATTTTTTTATTCTTTACTTTGAAACATGGTCTCACTAAGTTGTGGAGTGCCTCACTAGGTAGCTGAGGCTGGCCGTGAACCCAGATCCTCAGGTCTCAGCCTCCCAAATGCTGGGATTACAAGCGTGCGCCACCACGCCCGGCTGTATCACATTATTCTATTTACTTTAACTCAGTAATACATTTTATTATCTAAAGTTTTTTTTCTCTAAGTGTTGTTTCTGATTAATTTATGGGTTTCTTTGTTGCTTGTCATGTTTTGATAAAAATGATGTTTTGAATGCAATAATAATGTATTAAAATATTATATACCATACTAAGTCTTTCTATTTTTCTTTTTTTTTCTTTGTTATTAACTCATGTTAACTGTATAAATTAACTGAATTTGCTTTGATATTTCCATACGTGAGCACAGCAAGTATTGATCATATTCATCCAAACTCCTTCTGCTCTCACCCCGCCCCTTCTAGCACCATTCCAGTACCAAATAACCACTCTTCTACTTTTAGATCGATGATTTTTTTTTTCTCATTTTCACACATACATAAGAACACACAATACTTGTCTTTTTGTGTTTAGTTTACTTTTTTAAATATGATGTCCTCCAGGTCCATCCATTTTGTTGCAAATGACAGTATTTGTTTCACTCTGTTTTATGGCTGAATAAAAGTCCATTGTGTTTTATTATACCATATTACCATGTTTAGTATACCACATTTTCTTTATTCATTCATCTGTTGATGGGCACTAGCCTGATTACAAATCTTGGCTACTGCGAACAGTGCCACAATAAATATGGGCATGCTTTGTATATGACACTTGTCAATATATTTTCTAATAATTATAGTTCTCCTACTGAACTCTCCCTGCTCCCAGTTTATTCTTTTAGATTTTTTCATATGTAAAATCTTATCTGAAAATAGTGAGTTTTACCACCATTGCAGTTATCCTATTTTATTTCCTTTTATAAATATTTCATTGTAGTGTACAGAAGTACTATGGAAAACTGAGCCAGAAATGATATGAAAATAAAAAATTAAGCTTTATCTTGGTTGTAAGATAGGATCTGTTTTATCAATCCTTATGAAAAATCAGAGCATAGCATATCCTTATCCTGTTTTCAAACTAAATCTATTTGACTATTTTAAAATGAGAGATTAAATATCTGGATTTTAAATATTAGTGAAAACATAATAAAATATGGTACTTGATTAAAAATAGACACAGGCTAATGGAATAGAATAGAAAAGCTGGAAATAAAACTTACCATATAAGATTAAGTAATTATTGGCAAAAGCATCAGGAAGAAATCATGGGAATTGAGTCTCTTTGATAAATGGTAGTTAAAACATTGGACAACCACATGAAAAAGAAGAAAATTGGATTCTTTTTTACAATTTAAACAAAAATGGACTCAAGTTGATTAAACACCTAAACCTAAGACATGAAACTGTGAAACTCTTGAAAGAAATCACAAGGGAGAAGCTCCTTGACATTGATCTTGCCAATGGTTTGTTCAGACAGGACACCAAAAATACAAGAAGCAAAGGCAAAATAAATAAATAAATAAATAAACAACAGGGGCTATGTCTAACTAATAAGTGGCACAGCAAAGGAAATAATGAAATGAAAAGGCAGCTGCTAGATTGGAAGAAATATCTGTGAACCATATACCTAAAATGAGATTAACATAAAAAATATATAAGGAACTCACACAAAGCAGTAGCACAAAACCCAATTAAACAATGAATAAAAGACCTGAGGGGACAATTCTCCAAAGAAGACATAGAAATTGCCAGCAGGTATATGAAAAGGCACTCAGTGTTAACAAAAACCTGGAAAATGCAAATCAAAATCATGCTGAGATACAGTATCACACCTGTTAAAATAACTTTTATTCAAAAGACAAGAAATAACAGGTGTTATTAAGGGTGTAGAGGAAAGGGAACACATGTACATCATTAGTGGGAGTGTAGATTGGTGCAGACACTGGGAAACAGTATAGAGGCTCCTAAAGAAATTGGAAATGTAACTGACATATAACTGAGCAATCCCTCTTCTGGGTACATATTTAAAATAAATGAAATCACTGAATAATTATCTTTGCATTCTCATGTTAATTAAAGCACTATTATAATAACCTGAGAACAGAGAATAAAGAAATTGTGATATGCATACATAATAAAATATTATTCAGCCTTAAAAAAGGAGGGGTCCTATTATTTACAACAGCATGAATGACCCTACAGGAGATTATGCTAGTGAAATAAGTCAGACACAAAAACAAAAATACTGCATGATATTACTTATATGTGGAATCTTACAAAAAATCAAATATGTAGAAATAGAGAGTTAAACAGTGGTTACCAGAGGTAGTGGGGAGGCAAGAGACAGGGAGATGTAGGTCTTAGAGTACAAACCTATAATTATGTAGATGAATAAATCTAGAAAGCTCATGTACAACATGAAGACAATATTTAACAATATTGTCCTGTATACTGGTAATTTACCAAAAGAGTAGGTTTTATGTACTCTTACCATAAAATGGGAAAATGAAGTAAAAACACCTTTGAAAGGTAACTATATGAGGTGAGGGATATATTAATTCTCTCATGTGTATTAATCACTATATACATATTAAATATATCAAAATTCTAAAGCAGAATGCGCCTGGGTTGAGTTACCAGTACACCCCCAGCCCCCTGGAAAATTGCATGACCAGAATAAGTTAAAATTGCTAGACCTTTAGACCCTTTTACCAGCTTAAAGTGAGAATACTGCAGTGCACATTTCATATGTTATTTTAATGATCAGTACAAAGACACAATATTGAAAACAGATGAGACTATATAATACATATACTAAAAAGAGTTTCCATTAATAGATCTAATAGCAAGGAGCCTAGGAAATCGTTTACTTAAACTCAATACAGAGTACATTTTTAACTCACTTGCCTGGCTAGTTATCTTATTTCTCATCCATGAGCTCAGGCAGAAGAACATTTCATTTAGAATCTTTCAGTTTTCAATACTGTAGATCTATTTTATGTGAGTGTAGCATTTCTTTGAAGTGATAGCAAATCCAAAAATAGTTAATATCTTCAAATTCAAAGTCAGACTGAAGTGGTTTCTCACACCCCAAATGACTGTGACTTTAAAAAATGTATTAACATCTCAATATTGTGTATGGGGAACGGGAAGGAATGGAGAGAGGGGGAGAAGCTCACCAAGTGCCATGTGCATGTATCTCACTATCACTCTGAACTACATTATGATATGAGATTAGAATGTACCAGTAAAAGTATATCAAAACCATTATTCAGCTTTTAAAGCATCAGTTTAACATTAATACAATGGGTAATAGAGTCAGTATTCCCCTTTTAGTGTTGTTATGAAGATTCAGAAGACAATACTTGTAAAAATTTGAGGATTGGATGGATCTAAAATATATGTTATTTTATGCCGGGCATGGTGGCGCACGCTTGTAATCCCAGCATTCGGGAGGCTCAGACCAGAGGAGCCGGGTTCGTGGCCAGCCTCAGCTACCTAGTGAGGCACTCCGCAACTTAGTGAGACCTGGTTTCAAAATAAAAGAATAAAAACTAGGGCTGGGGGTATAGCTCGAAGGTAGAATGCCCCTGAGTTCAATCCCCAGTACCGCAAAAAAAAAAAAAAAAAAAAAAAAAAAAAAAAAAAAATATATATATATATATATATATATATATATATATATATATATATATATATATGTTATTTTTAGCAATAGTAATAATATACAATGTAATTTTCACTTTGCATAATGTCTTGTGTTACAACACAGAAGGAAGTAAATATTTGCATGTGAATTTCAGTTCTCTGTTCTGTGAAATGTCATTCCCCATGTAAACTATTCTTTTGTGTATTTGTGGACACACAAAGGCACACACAAGCACCACAAATCTACAAATGGTTAGAGGTAGAATGAAGTTTCCTTAACTGTAGAAATGACTTTCTGTTGTAGGTAGTAATTGTAGTTCCCTTCTGTGCCAATACAGTAAGATAGATATTTATTGTTCAGCTCAATTTTCTGATATGGCACAGTAAAGTCTGCATTTTTATCTAGAAGGTTGCAGCCTGCAGTGCACTCCAGGTTTCTTAGGCTTCGGATCCCTCTAACACCTGCCTCAGAGCAATGCTCAGATCCACATGCAGGAATCAGAAAAGAATGTGGCTCCTCAGATAACAGGGGTTAGATAAAGATATGGACAGATGCTTGAAAATGAACTGGGGATTCAATGTAAAATATTTTTTACTCACAGAAAAAAAGGGGGAGGGGGAAACAATGGCAAAAGGATCCAGGTATAGAAACAACAGAGCAAAAATTAGATTAACTGAGTCTAGTGCAGTGGAGCAAGTCTGTAATTCCAGTACTTGAGAGGCTGAATCAGGAAGATCACAGATTCAAGGCAAGCCTTAGCAACTTAGCAAGACCTTGTTTCAAAATAAAAAGGGTCAGGGGTATAGCATGAAGGTAGAATGCCACTAGGTCTGATCCCCGGTACAAAAAAGAAAAAAAAAAATTAGATTGTGTTAAAAATGAAAGGGTGATAGCGACTAAACAGTTTTAAGAAAAGAAAAAGAAGGAAAGAGCAAGAAATAAAAGACAGTAATTGAAAGTAACCCAAGAAAACAGACATCAAAAGAAAGCAAAGGAGCAGGGTGCAGTGGCGCACACCTGTAGTCCCAGCTACTCAGGAAGCTGAGGCAGGGCTGGGGCATAGCTTTGTGGTAAAGTGCTCCTGGATTCAATTCCCAATACTACAAAACACAACACAAAACCAACCAACAACAACAGAAACAAAAACAAAATTTTTAAAAAAGTAAAAGAACAGGTTCCTAGCAAGAGGACATTAATAAATGGCTATGGTTTCACAGGAATCCTGAGTTTTTTGCTGTTGTTTTTTTTTTCATACTGCAAAACATGCTCTGATTTCAGTTCTTCAAAAGTCATTTGGGGCCAGATGCATTCAACAATGGCCACAGAGATAGTAAAATGCAATCAAAACATTGTTAAATGGATTCTGGGAATTGTAGATTCTTAGGATTAGAATAGATGGGAAAGGAACATTATTTTATCATAGTTAAATGGATTTTCGGTTTTTTTTTTCAGTTCTTCTGCAAACTAACACTATTCTGCTTAGAATATGAACTTCCAATTTGAGCTGATTTTAGTCAGCTAAAAATGAATCTATAGTGTAAATAGTGGGTTTATTAAAATGATATTCCATAATAGAACTAAGAGGACTTAGTGTTCATCCAGTTAGCTCAGCCAACATAATGTGAATGTTCAGTGCCAGGGGACATTATATTCATAATTGTCTATGAACGTTGACTTTGAGATATAAACTTAGTATGTTCGATATCTAGAGGCCACATGATTTTCCTATGAAGATGTACCTGGAGGCTATGTCTCATTTACTACCTATTCTATAAATAGGTATCACTAAAGAACTGATAACATGGTGGGTTTGAAAACCAAATCTTCCCTTCTCAATTCTAGAAAATCTTAGCTTTTAGATTAAAACTGGAACATAATAGTTTCTTGTCTTTGCTTTCATGGAATTTAATAATTCTATTGAGTTTAATAGCTTCATAATAATAACTCATGCTCCAATTAATCTGAGGAGATGTCTATTAGTAAAATAATGTAAAGAATAACTGAAGCTTATATAATTAAAGTTCTTCCAAGTTTAAAATATATATGATTAAGAATATAATAGCTTTTTTATCTTCTTTGTCTATTCATAAAAATAAACCCTTACTTGTCTTTTGCTACTCTTAGGTAATTGAGAAGTATTTCTTTTCTCAATGAAGTATTCTTAAATATAAATACAAAGTATTCTTAAATATAAATACAAAGTATTCTTAAATATTGAGAAGTATTTCTTTTCTCAATGAAGTATTCTTAAATATAAATACAAAGTATTCTTAAATATAAATACATATAATACAAAGATATTTCCAATTCTTCATCATGTGTATTTGATCTCTTCTGTATAATGGTTTTAGAATTTCAAATTTTATTATTAGTTTCATAGGTAGTAGAAAGACAATCATGTTTTTGTTCATGAATCAGTGTGGCATCTAAGTAGATGTTAAATAATTTAAGAATGACAACAGAAATATGGCATAATAATCTGATGTGTCTTCATGGTCTAATCACATTTGCTCAGTGCAATTTTTAATCAGAATATTTGTTTCAAATGGCCATGTTGTTCTGTGAGGATAACCAGCCAAAATAAATTAAAGACTAAATATCCGATAATTAGAATGTAATGATCTGTTGGGACGACCTCTGTCCCAGTTTTGGCCTGTGCCTGGCTGGAATGTGGAGCTAGTGTTCCTCTGGTGATGGACATTCAGGTGTCAAAGGCATTAAGTGTGATCTTACCAATAAGCTCTGTCTACAAACACACAAACACAAGTGTGTGTGTGTGTGTGTGTGTGTGTTTTACTGGAAATTGAACTCAGGAGCATTCTCCCTCTGAGCTATGCACTCAGCCCTTTTCATTTTTTTTTTTTTTTAATTTTTTAATTTTTATTGTAGTAATTCGTGCAATATAGCGTACATCTTTGTTAAGTACAAATTGTTAACAACATATTTGCACACAATTCTCATTTGACCCCTTCCCCGATTCCCTCCCCATTCCCGTTCCCTCCCCCTCCCTCCCCCTAAGGTTCACTTCAGTGAGTGACCTTGTTATGATTG
>PVLC010006565.1:11119-22496 GCA_004027655.1 Graphiurus murinus | reverse complement strand
CCCTTTTCATTTTTTATTTTGAAATAAAATCTTGCTAAGTGATTGAAGGTCTCTCTAAGTTACTGATACTGTAATCCTCCTCAAACCTGAAATCTTCCTGTCTCAGCCTCCCAAGTACTGGGATTAAAGGCATGCACCACCATGCCCAATGACAAGTGAATGATTAACTGGATAATTAGAACACCATTGAATGGTTCAACTTCTTGAATAATATTTGAGGAATTAATATGCTCTTGTGTGAAATTCTCAAAAATATTACAGTGACATTTTTAGGACAGATGATTATGCATATTTTAGTTCCTCAGATTGTAAGAAACTTCCTAAAAAGTTGCTTGAAGTAGTTGTGGAAGATAGGGATTGGAATAATGGAGGAAAATGCAAGAAAGACTAACAACTCTTGGCTGTTTTTTTGTCTTGGGTTTCACTTTATACTTTGGAACCTTCTTATAGAGTTGTCTGATTTAAAGCACTCTTGGAAATTCAATCTAGTTCCAACCATCCATATTCAAAAATTACTGATAAAATAGCATCAATTTATTATTCTCTATGTGCCAGACTGAGCAGTGTTACATATATTTTTTCATTTAATATTGATAAAAGTCCAATACTACTGAGCCCGTTTTCAAATCAGAAAGCTGGACTGGAGCGATGAATGTTTTGTGCAAGGTCATGTAGCTTATAAGTGATAGAAGTGTCCACCTAGATGCTTTAAACCCCATTCATACACAGTTACATTAAATTCACTATGCAAATGACAGGTTAGACCTAACCTTCCAAAAATGTATCTCTTTTATTGTTTCACTATCATGATTGCTATTTTTGCTTACCTGCTGCCTACATATGCTTTTTAAAAGTTAGTTGCTGATAATCCTGGAAAGCATGGATTTCAGTAACTAATAAAAACTACTTGTATAATAGCCTACATAATAATAATTATTATTTTTTATAAATCACTCAAAATACAATGTTTCACAAATTGAGATCCAAAGTTGTCACCTAACAATATGAAAATACATAGTCAGCTGCCTTTTTCTTCCATAGGTCACATAGTTTCTTTCCCCTGAAATTTAGTCTACTAGTAATTATGTTATTTTATGCTGGCAAAAGTCTCCATGCTTTCTTTATAATGTGCCAAGGTCACTTCCTCAATTATTTTCCTTTATCAGTGGGTCATGATTTAGCAAGCACTTCTCATAATATGCAACTAAAGTAAGAAAAAGCCCAAATCCCCATATGACCTAATTATATTAAAATTTGGCTAGCTGTTATGCTAAATTTGCCCTTTGACCTAAAGAAAATACTTCTAAGATGTTTTGTTCACTAAGAACAATAAATGAGATGCATCAAAAGTTTCTTAACTAATTGAGACATGCTTGAATGATCTTATCTATTTGACTGATACCTACTGGGACACATTTTACTGATAGTGTGAAAGAAACTTTGGGATTTAATCAGTAAGGTGGAGTGCTTTTAAGCAAGGAATATAAGACTAGAGAATTGTATCACCGAAATGAGCTTCAGGAAAGATAAAACACTCAAATCATGATCAAAGATTTAAGCAAAAAGATATTCAAATAGAGAGATCAAGTGCATCTAATTAGATCACATTATTGAAGGACATAAAATGAATGCTCTGAAGCTAGAGGAATGTAGGCTATTGCATGACTTGACTTTGTCTATGCATTGAGGCATAAATAGTAGAGAAAACAGATGTACTTCTGCCTGGTCGCTGGGGAGGGGGAAGGCTCTGACTTCATGAGGTATATGTGGTATCAGTCTATAAACCAGGTCATCTTAACCATTTCCACAAAACCCACCCTCCACAAGGATTTGTACTATCACTTCCTTCTAGCACTCAGAGAGATGCGAAAGTTCGAGGTTTTATAAGTGAGGTCATTATCCTAAGTGGTCACTCTATGTTCTCAGTGATCTCATGGGCGACTTAGCTTTGAATAGAGAGCAGGGAAACAATGCACGTTTGACCCTGTCTAACTGTTTTACAGTGTCTGGATTACAACGTGGGCCTTTAGTTAAGTACTGAGCAAAAATGAAATTGTCACTAAACCAGAAAAATCACACCCAAAGCAGAGCCTATTCATGATTCTTATTAGCATTATTGAATGTGACAAAACTATATGATGATTTATTGGGTGCAAAGGGTAGCATGAAGTTTGGGGCAGAGATATGGAGGCAAAACTCCCAAACTTTTCAACTATGTTATTACTAGAATAGTCAAATAAAGAATATTTGTGAAGGTTGGGTGTGGGTGGTGCACAACTTTAGTTTCAGTATTTTTGAAGCTGAGACAGGAGGATCACAGGTCTGAAGCCAGCCTCAGCAACTTAGAGAAGCCATCAGCAACTTAGCAAGATACTGTTTCCAAATAAAAATAAAAAATGACTGGGGGGTGGTGTAAGCCCAAAGGTAGAATGCCCCTGGGTTTAAGGTTAATTCTCCAGCCCTCCCTAAAATGTTTGTGTATATAGAATAAGGATGAAACAGACAATTTTTTTTTTTTTTTTTTGCGGTACTGGGGATTGAACTCAGGGGCATTCTACCTCCGAGCTACACCCCCAGCCCTATTTTTTATACTTTATTTTGAAACCTGGTCTTGCTAAGTTGTGGAGTGCCTCACTAGGTAGCTGAGGTTGGCCGCGAACCCGGATCCTCCGGTCTCAGCCTCCCGAATGCTGGGATTACAAGCGTGCGCCACCACGCCCGGCTTGAAACAGACAATTTAATAGATTATTTCTAAATCATTCTGTTCTCAAATCTTCTTTCAATGAATCTTTGCAAAGCAGGGAAATGCTATGAGACGATGGAGGTGACAACCAGTCCTACAAAAAAAAAAAAAAAAAAAAATGGTCTTAGAGACTAAAGATCCCTAGCAGAATTGGAACTGGATTTTGTGCTTCTGTTAGACAGCTGATGCAAATATGGATTCCCGTACTCAGACTGCCCCGAGGTAAGACTCCCTTTGAAGAATATGCTTTATATATCTGTGACTTTGGAGGCACAACTAAGCATGACAACTCTAAATTCAGAGAACTTATAGGGCCCCTGAGATGGCAGGGAGAGAAGGGAGAGGTTTTCACAACCCTACCAAGCTAAGAATTTCATAAAAATCACTCATCAAAACTAACAGTGCATTGAGCGGAATGAGGGACTGGTGTCCTATTTCCAGGCTGAATATTGGTTTATGTAAGAAGAGACTGCTGGTATCTTTGTGATCAGGGAGAAAGGTAATGCTGCATGATTGCAGGATAGAAAGAAAAAGATTTTTCAGGTTGAACCTTCTTAGAAATAGACATTATGATGCAGATCAGAAAGCAGACCATTTATTAATTTTTCTTGGGAGTATTCATAGGAAAGAGAGAGAGAGAAAGGAAACAGGCTTGGGAAGAGTGGAAGGATAGATAGCACTAAAAATCCAGCAAAGACCTCATCTCTGGATCTGAGGACTCATTGGCTTTGACCTGAGGTGAGGCGAAGGAACTGAGTATACCTGTACTGATGGGTCACTAAATGGACTGATTCAGGAAGGGGGTGAGACTTCGGGAAAGGTAGTTTTTTCTTGGATGAGTCAATCCCTAAACATAACAGATAGCTGAGGGATGTCTCCTGGCTTTACTTACAGTGGCTATGGAGAATAAATTGTTTATTCCATACCTGAGATCTGATGATGTCCCAGCGTTTCCACCATAACAGCTCTACTTCTTTGTGTACTTGAAGTGAGGTTTGCAGTTTAAAATGTGATGGGGTAAACTTGCAGGCTGTATGCTCAGGAAGAGCTGAAGTTTGAGTCCAAAGGAAGTCTGCTAGCCAAGTTAATTCTTGTCCAAGGGAACTCAGTTTTCATTCTATTAAGACCCACCCACATTATGGAGCATAATTAGTTTTATTAAAGGTCCACTGATATATTTATTTTTAGTTTTTGGTTCTGTGGTTTGAACCCAATGCCTCATGCATGCTAAGCATGCACATTACCACTAAGCTGTATCCCCAACCCCAAGCCTGCTGATCTGAATCTTAGTCTCACCCATAAAAAAATTTCACAGAACACATCCAAAATAATGTTTGGTAGAATATCTGGCACTATGGCTCTGCAAAGTTGACATATAATATTAACCATCATAAGTCCACCCTTGTCAATTTGGCATCCAAACACATCTCTTTAAACCATTCTTTTTAACTTATTTTTCCCACCTTTATTGAGGTACAATTGGGAAATAAATTGTATATATCTAAGATGTGTGACATAATATTTTGATGTATGTGTACATTGTTAAATGATTACCATAATTAGGCTGATTGTGCTGATTAAATTAAAGTGAGGTAAGAGAGAAGAAATAAAAATAGGTAAAAAGGACACAGAAAGGAAGAAGTAAAACATAACTTTAATATAAAAATCTTGTGCTAAGAAGGAACTCAGTGTTGACAAACTGGGCACATCACAGTGGTCAGCGTTGGTGAGTAGAAGTCAGTGTTTCTGAACCATACATAATCTCCATTTCTGCCAGTATTATCCCAGTTCATAAAGCCCATTGAAAAAGGTATCCAGGAAGAGAGGCTGACACAGAATGAGTTATATTATATACTCCTTCACTGAGGGCTCCTTTTAGTGAAGATTCTCATAGGAAACAAATATTTTCACGATTTTTTTTTGTACATTTGGATAGGTCTATTTGGAAGTCTACCTATTTTGTATACTTCTTTGTCACAATTTTTCCAATTATTTTCTTCCCAAGTCCTAGACCACTATTCAAACCACTGACCCAAGCTCATGACTCTCTATATAGTAGTATATCTGGTTATTTCTTCTTTCAAGCAAGTGAACACCCAGGTGCAGTACTCAAAGTTCTGCCCACTGAGAGGATTTTCCTTCGTCACTGTCCTTCAGGGATGTCTCCGAAACTGTCTATAGTGCTGAAGACATCTACCTATGAGTGATGCCCATATATCATGCAGAACCATCCGGAAGTCAGGCCCAGTTTTCTCTTTCTTTGTAAACTGATTATAGGTACTCTCCATAGATGCAGGCTGGGGAGGAAAGATGGTGTAGCAGGAGTGGGGATTGTGGGCATTTGTGTGACTTCTTTGTGTAACTTATATTTTCAGTGTCTGTATAGACCTGATCATGTATATACCATTTCAATCCGATGATAGAATGTGCCTAATTCTATAGATTGGTGGGTCAGAAAGCACCCAGATTTGTTGCATACCATCAAGGGTTAAATTTCTGAGGTCAATTAGACCATCTCAGCAGCACACACCATGAGCACCATGACCTGTGTAGAGAATTCCTGCACACAGGGCTATCTCAAGGTCTTGATGACAGAAATGAGCCCAGATAGACATTTTCTTTATACTGTGTCTGTCCTTGATGTATGCGTTTTTTTCTATACCAAAAGTTGCTTTCTGTGTATCTTGAGCTTGGCATTAACAAATGCTTTGTTAAACTTATCAATAAAAGAGGCTTCTGTGAGGAGACTTGCAGAAGTAGCAGAAAATTAGTTGGAAAAGAGCTTTCTCTGCTTTTCTCTCCAGCTACCTCGTAAGTAATAATGTAATAAATAAATAAACCACAAAAAAATAAGCTAAATTTTATTTATGACTAAGAATTTACATGTGAGGTCATGAATAAACCTAAATTGTCTGTGGCTACTAAGAAGTGATCCGTGGCACAGATTATGATGGGCAGCTGAGGTCACAAGAAACTTGATAGCCCATGCTTAGGAGACAGTCACTACTAAGGCCAACAGCAATGTGTATAATGAAAAAATTGGTAACAAATAATATATGTATATACGTGTATATATATATATATAATTCTTTATATTCACACATATATAATGTATATATATGCATATATACATTATATTGCATATATACATTATATATGCATATATGTATGATATCATTTTTTGCTCACTCAGATAGGTCTATCCATGTATGTCTTCCCTAGTCCTCCGTATCACTAATTTTCCAATCATGTTTTTTTTCCAAATCATTGACAAAATCCTGTGAATCTGCATACAATCCTATGTTTGGTTATTTCTCCTTCCAAATGAAGTGAAAAATTAGGTGCACTACCCAAAGTATATATGTGTACAGACACATGCGCACACATGCGCACACACACACACATACACACACACACACACACACACACACACACACACACAGAGTGAGAGAGGATATGAATGAATTATTTCTACAGTTTTGGAGGCTCAGGGCATCCAGAATCTGTAGAAGAGGCTGGTAGGCTAGAAACTAAGGAAGAGCTGCAAGTCAAGTCCAAAGGCAATCTCTGCTGGCAGAATTCCTTCTTGTTTAAGGGATATTTGTTATCATTCTGTTAAGGTCTCCAAGTGATAGGGATGAAGCCCATTCACATTATAAAGGGTAGACTGCTTTACTTAAAGGTCATCAGTTTAAGATCAAGGTTCAGGTCTTCTAGCCATAGACTCACAGATATGATTAGTACAAATGTTGTTTCTGGTATCCACCCCTTTTTGTCCAACATTTCATGTTTATGAAAATGGCACATATCTAATATGTTGCACTGATTTAATTTAGCAGCTCTCATTAGGACCTAGGCAGGTCTTATGTGTAGGAATTGATGAGGTACTACTGATAGAAGTGGGATTTGTTGTCCTGATTCACATATACATAATTAATGTGTGAGTTTTCTGTGCAAGAAAACAGGGTAGAAAGGAACCAATTTGTGGCCATCTTAGAAATTTTCAGCTATCTTGAAACTGGTCTTCTAGCAAATAAATTCTCAGAGTTGGAGGCAGAAACTATGAAGAAGATAAGAAAAGATCATTTGGGGATTACCTTCTATGTGAGAATATTACTCTTTCTTTAGAACTGGCATACATTTTATAATAAAGTACTTTATTTCTTACATACTGTTGAATATATTATTAAAATATGGTAGGAAGTAGACTTAAAATAACAATATCCAAATTGAAACCAAAATCAGGGAGGTTAATGAAGGACATTTTCAGGAAGAAAGAATACTGCAGGCAATAGAGGGTATGACCAAGAAGATATGTAATAGCATTCTATTGAAGTTATAGCCCAATAAGAAGAAAATAGAAGAAAAAAATCCAAGCTTTTACAAGAAGATCATAATCAAAATGTGAAACAAACAAAAATTCAGCATGGCACTGGATGAATATATAAACAAAAACAGTCTCTAAAAGGTAATTCATTTGATTTTTGCTTTTTAAATTTTTATTTTTTAATAGGTGCATTGTAATCACACATCATTGTTAGGTACAAGCTGATAAAGGCATACATGCATACATTTCTCATTTAACCCTTCCCCAATTCCTGCCCCATTCCCTCGCCCTCCCTCCTTCTCAAGTTCAGTTTAGTGATTGACTTTGATGTGTTCATGAAAGTACATCATGCTCCTTAGGGTGTCCTCCCTCCCCCATCACCTTCCATTATGTCAAATTCTTTGCTCACCTAAGGATTCTCCTTCTTCATCTGGAGTCCCTCTTATGTCCCATTTTCTCCCTAGCTTCCACATATTAGGGAGAGCATACGATTTTTTACTTTCTGTGACTCAGTAATCAATCTCACTTAACATAATGTTTTCCAGTTCCATTCATTTCCCTGCAAAAAACATGATTTTGTTCTTCTTTATGGCTGAGTAAAATTCCATTGTGTACATATTCCATGGTTTTGTAATACATTTATCGGTTGATCGACATCTTGGCTGGTTCCATAGTTTGGCAATTGTGAATTGTGCAGCTATAAACATAGATACGCATTGGTCTGATAGTTTGGTTTCCATTCTTTTGGGTAGATACCCAGAAGTGGTATTGCTGGATCATATGGTAGGTTCATTCCCATTCGTCTGAGGATCCTCCATATTTGAAGCAGTCTCTTTTGACTCAAGCTTTCATTTTTCTCAGTATGCATTCAACTCCACTAGGAGTTATATAAAAGAAAATAATCATATAAACATATCTAAAGTCACTGTTAGTAACTTTAAAAGTTTATAAGTAAAACTATAGAACAAGCCTAGAATATTTAATTCAGTTATGGAAAAAACTTAAGTAGCATAATCTTTTTAAATGATGAAGAAATGTTAGAGGTGACTAATTCTATGATGAATGTAGAAGAGATGATTTGCAAGTAAATCAAGGGGACTTTTTTCTTTTTTTTGCGGTACTGGGGATTAAACTCAGGGGCATTCTACCTCCAAGCTCCACCCCCAGCCCTATTTTTTATTCTTTATTTTGAAACAGGGTCTCACTAAGTTGCAGAGTGCCTTACTAGGTAGCTGAGGCTGGCCGCGAACCCGGATTCTCAGGTCTCAGCCTCCCGAATGCTGGGATTACAAGCATGCACCACCACGCCCGGCTACTTCATTCCTTTAAATTGTAGAAAGTCCAGATAACTTGACAAAACACAAAGCAAGTGTAAGTGTTATAATGAATCATAATCCTGGAAAAGTACATCAGGGACAGCAAGACTATGGGTTCCTTTTTTTTTTTTTTGCGGTACTGGGGATTGACCTCAGGGGCATTCTACCTTCGAGCTATACCCCAGCCCTATTTTTTATTCTTTATTTTGAAACCGGGTCTCACTAAGTTGTGGAGTGCCTCACTAGGTAGCTGAGGCTGGCCGCGAACCCGGATCCTCCGGTCTCAGCCTCCCCAATGCTGAGATTACAAGCGTGCACCACCACGCCCGGCCTATGGGTTCCTAATGAATCTGAGTGACTGTGACATAACTCTAAGCAGTTGTCTGATATGATATATGCTATTCTTTCTTACCATAGTTTTACCTGCTTGTTTTTCATTCCCATGACATGAGTTTATTTTTACTTATTTACTGATAGCCGTTTTAGCCATTTGTTACATCACGGTTATGCGATCCAATGACCTAGATGTTAACACATAGGGATATTAAATTAATCTTAAATTACATATTATATAGAAAATATTTCCTCCTCTAGTTCTAATTTGCACTACTTGTTTTGATCAGAAAAGTGATATTTCAAAGATACTGAAGGCAGCCTTTTATTTCCTGGTTACCCTGAAAGGGTAAGTGAAAAATACTCAATTTTTCCATTTTGATACTGATGGAAGTCTAGAGGAATATCCACAATGTTTCCTTATTTTTGTGAAATGCCTTAAACTTTAGTATATTGTTTTCTACCTTCAAGTGTTCATAGAACAATAAAAATATTTTATAGGTGCATTACAGTTGTACATGATAGCAAGATTCACAGTGATACATTCATATATGCACATAACATTATTTAGTTTATTTTCTTTCTGTACCTCCCCTTTCCCTCCCCTGTGCCCTCCTCCTGTCCTCTTCTACTCCTCAACTGGTATCTCTTCTAATTTTCATGAGCAAACTGCCTATCTTAAACATACATATCTAGAAGTGAGTTTCCTTCTTGATTTAGATGACAAATGCCAGAGGACTCAACAACCTGTCCACTTGCAAAGATATTCTAGAATATTATACAGATCTTGGTCTATGAAGAGAAGTATAGTTAACAACACATTAATTGAGTTAAAAAGTGGAAATCAGGCATGGTAGTACACACCTATAATCCCAGTTCAGGAGTATTGCAGTTTGGAAGCAATGTGCGATAACTTAGACTCTGGGTTCAATCTCCAGTAAAACACACACACACACACGAGAGAATAATTGGAATTTCAGGTCTTAGGGGAGATATTAAGATAAGGAAGTAAATAGGCGCTTAAGGGTCTCATCTTTGCATTCATTCTTTTGTAAAAACATCACTCAGTAGCTACAAACATTTCTGACATGGTTAAGTATAGAATAAAGCTTTTGTTTACTTTGGGTGATGATAATTGTGTTTTTTGTGGCTGAATCTAATTAGTGAAGTTGATTCTTTTCTAAATTACAGAGTGTATAAATCTTTTTGCCCTTTTCACAGTAAAACAAAGAAATGAAGTGTCAATATTTTCATTTTTCAATCATATTATGTATAATTGATAGCTCAAGTCAACAACAAGATCAAATCACAGATAGTTTCAGATCTGTCATATAGAACTGAAAGCAAGGAAGTGTATAGATAACATTCTATATCACTACCAGGACAGATTACCAGTCTGCCTTATTGAAGTAAATTAACAGTGATGTTCTGGCTGAATTGATGAGGAAGGATGTTGAATTCTGTTGTATAGTGTGGCAATGATCCATTTAGGTCCATTTGGATCTGTTTGACAACTTCTCCCATGTACCTCACATAGCCACTTGGTCTCTACCTTGAGGAAGGAGAAAATTACCTATATCTTAAATGGTTCATTCTTTGCTGTCAGGCAGAGATCTTTCTGGACTATGGTAATTTGGAATACTTTTCACTTCTTTTATTCTGAATCTCATATGTTCTTTTAAAATTGAAGCTGAGTAATGTGGAGGTGCTTTGTTCATATATGTATATATAGGCTTGTATATCATATTTGTGTTTTCCTGTCCCCAGGCTCCCTCCCCACTCCCCCTTATCGCCTCCCACGCTCGACCCCTGCCCTCGGGGGCACAGAGAGAGAGGTGACAATAATGGTTGCTGGTTCAAGCTTCATTATTGTTCTCTTTCCTCCCCCTGTTGCACTCACTCTCTCTCGTACACACTCTCTCACACACATGCTCTCTCACACACATACTCTCTCTCTCACTTTCCTATGCTCTCTCTCTTCCCGCTGGAGGGCTCTGCTATCAAGCCATGCAGTAGGAGGTAGGGCCAGAGGGGGAGCAACTTGGGGCCAATAATAGACGTGATCACGAGGTTACTGAATGCCCTTCTCTATTTCTCTTATGCATGCACTATCTGTTCACGAGCTCTGATGTACTGGTGCATGCGCAGCCCTCCTCCAGGAAGGTTATCACCTGTCAATCATCCAGCAGTCAGCTGCCTCTGGCGCCAGGCGCCAGGTGCCATCTTGGGGCAAGGCCTCTCCGGGGCTCACCGGACTAAGACCCCAACACCCCTTCCCCATATAGGATATTGAGATTGACATTGATATTCTCACATATGCACACAATGTCAGTGGAAGTGTTTCCTTCATTGATCCTCCCTCTCTCCCCACACTTCCCCTAGACCACCTCCCTGAATTCACTGGAGTTTTTCATCCATTATCTGAAGTCTTGCTGGTATTCCGATTACTCCATAGCTTCTTTTTTTTTTTTTTTTTTTTTTTTTTTTGCGGTACTGGGGATTGAACTCAGGGGCATTCTACCTCTGAGCTACACCCCCAGCCCTATTTTTTATTCTTTATTTTGAAACCGAGTCTCACTAAGTTGCAGAGTGCCTCACTAGGTAGCTGAGGCTGGCCTCGAACCCGGATCCTCCGGTCTCAGCCTCCCGAATGCTGGG
>PVLC010006565.1:0-11019 GCA_004027655.1 Graphiurus murinus | reverse complement strand
CACTCCATAGCTTCTGAATATGAAAGAAAACATATAATTCTTAACTTTCTATGACCAGCTTATCTCACTTAACATAAGGTTCTTCAGGTCCATCCATTTTCCTGCAAATGACATAATTTTGTTCTTCTTTATTGCTGAGTAGAACTACATTATGATATGAAACTATAATGCATTTTAAAAAGTATTTACAAAAAAAGAAAACAAATATAACACTGGTTTGGCTATGTCTTTCTGCCCCCACCCCCCAGACCAATGAAGCAGTGTAGTATTCATTGAATGTCAGAAGTATATCTGTTTTGTTCAGTATTTATTCGTGGTGTCTATTTCAGAGTCAAGCACATGGGATGAAATAAAGAAAAAAATTATTGAATGAATGTGAAAATGATGCATGTTCAGTGGGAAAAGAAGAAGAAAGAGAAGAGATGTGGAACTGATAATCTGATGTTGAGAGAGTAATATGTTTAATTATGTTGTATCTCCACATAATAAATCTTGAAGTGCATACTATCATGTTAGCAAAGGCCAATCTTTTCCTTTGAGATTCCTTGAGTGGTAGCAGGTGCGGTACAATAGAAAGGATACCATCCTGGCTATTTCTGGTCATAGCTTGACTGAAAAGCTAATTTTAAGCTAAAAATTAATTAGAAAATCATCCTCCTCTGCAACAAATGAAGATGCCATCAAACATCATAAAAAATAGTCCTGCTTCATTTTATGTCACACAGATTAGAAATGCATCCTCTCATGTCATTTTCCTAAGTATGCTAAATGAGTCATCTAATTCTTGTCTCACTTTATTTAGTTCAATAAGAAGTGTTACATCCCTTTTCATTTACATGTACTTTTCAGAGAAATGGGAAACACACTTTTAAAATGTAAGGTTTAATAATATTCCATCCCAGTTAGGCATCAAATGATCAGTTTTGTAGCTTTTCCTCAATTGCTTGGAGCTGAGTGAGCAAAACATATGAATACCTTATTAAACAATCATTGCCAAGTTATTTTATTTCATTTTAAATGCATTTTAAACATATCAATTTCCCTTTCCTCTTTTGCACTCTGTATTTTAAAGGTAGTACTTCTTTAGAAATGCTACCCTGAAAGAGCCATTTGCCTTCTCAGACTCTTGTCTGTATCATCCATTCAGCAAGTGATGCATGCACTCACAACATTCAAGGAGGAGCATTTGTTTATGTCATTCATTTCTACAGAGGAGGAATCCAAGTGCATCTATGATTTAAATACCCTTTACTTTTGGTTTTCTTTGGACCATCAACTAAGATTAAGATGTTTTGCCAGCTAAAATTAGTTATACTTAAAAAGAGCACAATTTCAAATATGATGAAATATTTGATTTTCACCCTACTGTGTGTAAAGCATGAACCTATAAACTGGGTCAAAGAGAAGGGCAGAAAAAGATGTGGAAGATAGTTTTTACCCTAAGGTGCTTACAGCTAACTTAACTTGGTGATTGGGAATAACTACAATGGGAAATAAGAAAACTATAGTCTTGAATTATGCAACTAAGTTGGTTTATAGTCCATTCGTGATTATTTAAGTGCTCTGGGCTTCAATGGTTTATTGTAAATTTTGGGGATTTGAAAGAAGGATAACTAAAATCATTTTTTCTCTGATTATTTGCAATTCATTTTTAATTTTATTTAGATTCACTTTTGCTTTCATATATATATAAATGATATCAGTCTGGTTAAATTTAATTTTATTATTCTGGAGACCATAACACAAAAGATTTGTAATTATATATTTTATTTGTGAATGAATGATAATTATCTGTATAAGTATTGATAAAACCCACAATGATAATGATGAACAAAAATCATCAAGTTCAGCAGAAACAAAGCAAAACAAAAAAAACCAAGTTGTAGAAGTATGACTCACTGAGTGTAACACTAAAAATGGTACAGTTATCATGGAAAGCAGTATGGAGGTTCATCAAAATATTAAAACAGAACTACCATATGATTTAGTATTCCCACCCCAGGTATGTATTTATAACAACTGAAATCTAGCTCTCAAGGAGATGTGTGCACTCCTGTGTTCACTGAAGCACTACTCACAATAGCCAAAATATGGAAACAACCCAAGTGTCCATAGGCAGACTATGAGTAAAGAAAATGTAGCATGTACATGCAGTGGAATATTATTCAGCCTTAAAAGAAGGAAATTCCATCATTTGTGACAACATGGATGAACCTGGAGAACGCTATGTTAAGTAGAATTAGCTAGTCTCCAAACGAATGCTGCATAATTCCACTTACATGAAGTCTGTACAATGGTCAAACTCACAGAAGCAGAGAATAGAGCCATGGATTCCAGGGTCTAGGGAGGGAGAGGAAATATGGATTTGTTATTCAAAGGAATGAAGTTTCAGTTGTGCAATGTGAATAGATTCTAGAGATCTCCTGTACAACATAACAACTGCAGTTAATGAGAAGATATGCGCACCTAAAAATTTATTGATGGTAAATTTGATGTTGTGCTGTTAACACACATATACAACAATAACATGACTGTATGCACACACAAGAATACAAGGAAATGGTTGGAAGTGATGGATATGTTTATTCTATTGAATGTGATGATTGTATCTTGAGTGAATGCCTATGCTGAAACTCATTAATAGTATACAGTGAATGTACAGGTTTTTAAAATAATTTTGCTACAATAAATTCAACACAAGTAATTAGACAAAAATTTTAAAAAGAATATGAAATGTTAAAAACATAATATGTAGGTCTGTACTTATTTGTGTTTATGGAAAAAAGGGAATGATGAATAAAAAACAGAACAGTGGTTACCTCTGGGGAAAGGAAATGTGAAGGAGAATCAGGAAGGAACAGCTGGATTTCAAAGGTGCTGTCATGTTCCATTTCTTGAAGTGGGCTGTGAATACATGGTGTCAATTCATTATTGATATTTGTATTATATGCTAGAGATATTTTGTAATACAAATCTATAAATGGAATATCTGGAAATGAAGGAAGTGACTGTAACAGTTTTGTAAGTAATTGAATAATATTCAATAAAATTCGGATACACCTTGTCTATAAAATAGCACTTAAAGTTGTGTACTTAAAAGTGGTAGTTTTAAATTGAGGACAATTTCATTCTGAAGGGGACATTTAGCAATATATGGAGACATTTTTCTTTATCACAAAATGGGGGCTGCTAGTGGTCTTTCATGGGTAGAGGCCAGAGATTCTACTGAATATCATACAATGCACAGGACAGGTTCTCTCCCTGCCTCTAACTCCAAAATACCTACTATACTGAAGCTGAGAAAACCCACTCTGAAGAAACTCATATCCCTGTGCACAAGGAAGCATAAATAACAATGTTCACTCTAAAATTTTTGTAATAATGAATGAATTAAAATAGTCTAAATGTCTACCAAATGTGGAATTAGCAAAAAATATTTTGTTAATTAATCAATGGAATTATATAACAATAAAAATCAGTTAAGGTATCAAATTGGACACTCCTTGTTTGGTGTAATTAAAATGTAGAAAAGAATATATATGATACAATTTCTATAATGTTTTAAAACATGCAACACAAATGTAGTGATAATAATATAAAACATAAATAATGTGAATGAATACAGAATTAAGTCAATGGTCAATTAATAGGAAAAGGAATATGGTGAGGGTGAGGAGGGAGAAAGAGAAGGGAAGATTAGTGAGTACTATGTAGTTAACTTCATTGCTACTCCTACCAATAGTTCTTAGGAAGTTATGAGGTTGGACGCTCACTTTCTAGTGGAAATTTGCTTTATTATCCTCTAAAAATATAAGCTAAGATTTGTGCATTACTGAAGTTTCTTGTGAAGGAAATTTCTGCACTTTAAAGAATACCACATTTCAGTACCATCATTTTCTTTCAACTCACATCAAGATATCTTTAATCTGCTTCTTACAAATAATACCAATTTTATTCAGTTTCTTCAGACAAAATCTACAAATCATCTCAAGAAATTGAAATTATTATTTATCTAAATGATTTCTATTCCACTATGTGCCAGAAGAACTTCCTTCTAACAAAACTATTTCTATTTCTTCATTTCCTCTCAGACCATTTAAGCCATTCCCTTTCCATTTAGACTGTTTGAAGAAATAATATTTCAAAAAAAGAATTTATAGTAAACAAGTCATGTCAGTTTACATTTTTTATTTCTCCAAGTTCCTAAACAAGAAATCTTAAGACTGTAACACTTTTAATTCTCCTAATTACCAAAATTATTCATTTTAATGCAATTATAAAAAGTCACAAATAACTTTTGGGGACAGTCATGAGTGTCATTGTGTGACAAAATAAAAATGTCTTTAAATTTTTGTGTGGAATAAGGCACTGGGCCACATAATTCATGTTAAAAATTATTGATAAGGATTTTTCTTTACAATCATGCTTGTTTGGCTTTAAAATACATTTTGGTCATGTTTCATGCCAATATTAAATCCTCTCTGATGCTTAATCAGGTAGCCAGAACAATCATGTTCTCACCAAAGTCCCCATTCCTTCAGGAAGGTGAGCACAAGGGCCTGCCTGGGACTCATCTTTGGGAGGCAGAGCCCTGAAGTACAGACCAATTGAAGCATTAATGGACTTTCCTCCAGCTAGGTGACCCTTTTGGCCACCACTGCTTTGCCCTTCAGACAAGAATACTACAAATTTCAGCTAAGCTTTTCCATTCCTTTTTATTTTAAATTCTCTTCATGTAATGTTATTTTGGTTCCATTAAAAAAGGTGGATGTAAGGAGAGATGTGTGCCCAGTACAGAATTTGATAGTTTTTTAAATATTTTTTATTAGTTACTGATGGTGGTGGTACCTTGTTTAACAGCTAATTAATTCTTGGGGTTATTGCTGGGTTTGAAGTTTCAAAGAATGAAATTCTTGGAAAAAAGATAGTTTGAAGTTCTGTACCCCCCATTAGATGCAATTTGACATATTGTTGAAAAATATCTATATATAGTGTAAGAAATATAAAATCTTTTCTGTCAAAAAGGTAGTCAGACAGATGCCATTTTAGCTCTTATAACCTTTGGTTGACTGGAATTTTCCAGAATCTCAGCCAATTTAGTTCATATAAACTTGGGTTGATCAGAATCATCCAGAATCTTAAACTTTGTTTTACGCTTGCCTGTCCTAGAAATAAGCCAATCACTGCAGAGTTGTATTTAAACTTTGTTTCTTTGCCAGACTTTGCTTCAGAATTCATGCCTGTCTTAGAATATAGTCAATCATGCAGAATTGTGGATCCAAGCTCCCATTATGTATCTGTTTTTGTGCCAATACAATGCTGTTTTATTACTGTGGCTTTGTAGTAGAGTTTGAAGTCAGGTATTGTGATACCTCCTGCATGGTTCTTGTTGCTAAGAACTACTTTGGCTATTCTGGGTCCTGTTTCTTTCTATTTCACGGAATAGTTTGAGGAGTATTGGGATTAGCTCTTCTATAAATGTTTTAGAAAATTCACTTGGAAAACCATCTGGCCCGGGGCTTTTGTTTGATGGTAAACTCTTTATTGCTGTTTCTATCTCTTTGATTGTTATTGGTCAGTTTAAGTTTTCAATATCTTCTTGACTCAATTTAGGAAGGTAATATGTGTCTAGAAATTTGTCAGTTTCTTCTAGATTTTCCATTTTGTTGGAGTATAGTTTTTAAAAATACTTTCTGAGGATCCTCTGTATTTCCATACTGTCAGTAATAATATCTCCTTTTTCATCTCTTATTTTGGTAATTTAAGTTGATCCTCTCTTTCTTTTGGTTAGGTTGGCCAATAGTTTATCTATCTTGTTTATTTTTTCAAGAAATCAGCTTTTGGTTTTGTTGATTTTCTGTATTTTTTAAATTCTCTATTTCATTAATTTCTGCTCTGATTTTCATAATTTCCTGTCTCCTACTAGTTTGGGGTTAGACTGTTCTTGTTTTTCAAGTGCTTTGAGCTGTGTCATTAGGTTACTTATTTGGTGTTTTTCTGTTCTTCTTATGTGGGCACTTAGTGCTATAAATTTTCCTCTTTGTACTGCCTTCAAAGTGTCCCAGAGGTTTTGATATGTTGTGTCTCCATTTTCATTGATTTCTAGGAATTTTTTAATTTCTCCTCTTACTTCTTCTATGACCCAATCCTCATTCAGCAATGTGGTGTTCAGTCTCCATGTGATTACATGGTTACTCTGGGTCTTCCTGGAGTTTATTTCTAGTTTCACTCCATTGTGGTCTGAAAAGATGCAGGGAATTATGTTACATTTTTTGAATTTGCCAGTGCTCGCTTTGTGTTCCAGAATGTGGTCTATTTTGGAGAAGGTTCCATGTGCAGCTGAGAAAAATGTGAATTCAGCTGTAGTTGGGTGGAAGAGTCTATATGTGTCTAATAGGCTCATTTGGTTTATGGTATTCTTTAGGTCTGAAGTGTCTCTACTGACCTTTTGTTTAGTTTGTTTTGTTTTGCTCTAGTGATGTGAGATTGAAGTCTTCCATTATTAGTGTATTGGGATCTATGTGTGTCTTTATATCATATAGAGTTTGTTTTATGAAAGTGGCTGCCACCTATGTTTGGGGCATAGATATTGATAATTGTTATTTCTCTTGCTGGATTGTTCCTTTTACTAGTAAAAAAATGACCTGCTTTGTCTCTTCTGATAAGCTTAGACTTGAAGTCTAATTTATCTGGTAACATGGTTGCTACTCCTGCTTGTCTGTGACTTCCATTGGCATGGATTACCTTACTCTAGTCCTTCACCTTTAGTTTGTGGGAATTTTTGCTTGTAAGGTGTGTTTCTTGTAGGCAGCATATAGATGGATTCTAGGTTTTGATCCATTTTGCTACCTTGTGCCTTTTTATTGGGGAGTTGAGACCATTTATATTCAGTGTGATTATTGAGAGATGATTTTTAATTCCTAATATTTTGAGTTTTGACTTCTGTTTGAGGTAGTGTTTGTTCTTCTTTGCTTAGTTGTTTGCTTCCTGGAAATTATTGTTTCTCTGGTTCTGATGTTTACTTGTTAGTTCTCTTTGTAGTTAATCTCTTTGAGTGTTTTCTCTAGTGCTGGTTAGGAAGACATAAATTCTTTCAGTTTCTGTGTGTCATGGAAGATTTTTATATCCCAGTCAATTTTAAGAGAGAGTTTTGCTGGGTATGAGAATCTTGGCTACAAGTTATTTTCTTTCAGAGTTTGGAATATGTTACTCCAGCCCCACCTGGCTTTCATGACTTGATTTGAGAGGTCTGGAGTGATTCTAATTGGTTTGCCTCTAAATGTCACTTGGCCTTTTACTTTTGTTGACTTTAGAATTCTCTCCTTAGCCTCTACGTTAGTCAACTTGATTATTATATGGTCTTTGGTCTTGTCTGGAGGGAGTTCTATATATTTCCTGTACCTGTGTGTCAACTTCTCTTTCTACATTTGGAAAATTCTCTGATATTACTTCTTTGAATAGATTGTTTATTACATAAGTTTCAACTTCTAATCCCTCTTCTATGCCTATTATTCTTAAGTTAGCTCTTTTCAAATTGGCCCAGATCTCATCAATATCCAATTCATACTGTCGATTTTTTTTTCTAAATTATGTACTATAGATTCATTTTTGGAATGGTCATCTTCTAAGAGTTATATTCTATTTTCCATGTGGTCTAATCTACTGTTTATAGTTTGTATTGATGACTTCACTTCAGTTATTGCATCTATCACTTCCTTCAATGCTTCTCTTTGGTTCCTGTTCAGGATGTCAGATTCTTTGTTTATTTGTTCCTTTATTTCTTTCCAACTCTCCCTACATTCTTTATGAAAATCCTATATTGTTTCTAGTATTAAATATCTGAATTGTTCTTCTGGTAATCTCTACCATTCTGGGTTGGTGAGATCTGTTATTGAGGGGTTGTGGTGGTTCATTGTTTCTTTGCTATTTTTCTTTCCTATGGTTCCCCTGTTCTTAAATTTATATCTTTGCTGCTCTTGCAAGTTTCCTCATCCAATCTCTGCAGCAGAGGTTTAGAGGTGTCTGCTGGTATATACACAGACAGGTTGTGTTCAGTGGTAAAGACTGGGTGAGAAGTCACAGTGATTAATGCAAGAATAGGGTAGAGTAGAGGGTATGGTCCAGTGGAATAAGAGGTTGAGTGTGTTGAGGTGATAAATTGTAAAGATTAGAGATAGTGGATATGTCCGGGGATTCTGGTAGTTAATGTAGAGTTTTAAGTGTTGTAGTATGATATAGTCTTGATATGAGACAAGGAAAAAAGGAAAAAGAAAAGGGAAGAGAAAAAGTGTTCAGGAAAATATAGATGGGAGAGCGGGAGGGAAGCTTGTAAAAAGGATAAAGAGGAGATTCAACAAACTAAGCAAAAAATAACAAAGCAACCAATCATCCAAACAAACATAAATAAATCAAGGCAATGCAAAATGAAAACAGAGTAAAAACCAATAAAACATAACACACACACACACACACACACACACACACACACACACACATACACACACACACACACCAAAAAACCCTAAAACCAAAAAACAACAGCATCAACAAGAAGAAACAAAAACAAAAACCCTACTGGTTTGTAAGTACAGAGCTTAAATTTTTAAGTGTGTCACTGGCATTCATATTTGCTTTGTCAGTGCAGGCAGGGGGTTTTGCTGATGTCTCTCCCACTGCAAGCTTGTGTCTCTGAGCTCTCCACAGGGCCTGTCTGCATCTCTCTCTTGGCCTTTGCTGGTAGCGGGAGTGCAATCTATATGCCAGGAATTTTCCAGGGTGCCTGGAAGTTCTCTATGCCCTGTGTGCACTGGGTCCCTTCCACACTTCTGCTCTATCCAGTCACTTGAAGGGCGATGACTGAGTCTGCACTTTGTTTAGGGGCCCCCGCACCCCAGGGGTGCAATTTAACTTACAGATCCCTGTTGCTCTGGTTCCAGTGGGAGGGGTGATCTGGGTTCTTCCAGGTGTTCTTGATCACTGTTGATCATGCGGGGATATGCTACCTGATTAGGGTGTGCATTTCTGTAGTTGCTTACTCCAGTTCTGGTCGTTGGGTTGTTGGAGGTCTTGGTGCTAACAGATGCTGCTCTTGGCAACTGTAAAGATGGCACCTGGTAAGATGGCGACTGTCAAGATGACAGCTGTCAAAAGGGTGGCCATCGGTTCACAGTGCATGCTTTGCCGCATGCATGCGTGCACATGCTGGCTCCTTTTTTTTTTTTTTTTTTTTTTGAGGCAAGGAAAATGACTTTATTTGAAAAGCTGGTCAGATGAGAAGATGAAGGACTCTTGTCCAAAGTCCATCTTGCCTGAAGGGTGACTTTGGAGTGTTTTATATAGTGGGTGATGGGTGTTTACAGACTGGTGGACACCTTCTCACAGCAGGTGAAGGTTCTGGTTTTTTTTTTATTATTATGTATTTATTTTTGTATATGTACATTTTTGTTAGGCACAAATTGATATAGACAAATGTGCACACATTTCTCATCTGACCCTTTCCCCAATTCCCACCCCGCTCCCTCGCCCTCCCTCCCTCTCAAGTTCAGTTCAGTGAGTGATCTTGTTATAATTGTGTAAGTACATCATGTGCCTTAGGATGCTCTCCCCCCCTACCCCCCATCCATTCCCTTCAGTTAAATCAACTTCTTTGCTTATCGAGTATCTCTCCTTTTCATCTGGAGACCCTCTTATGCCCCATCTTCTCCCTAGCATCCACATATTAGGGAGAACATATGCTTCTTTACTCTTTGTGACTGGCTAATCTCACTTAACATAGTGTTTTCCAGTTGCATCCATTTCCCTGCAAAGAACATGATTTTGTTCTTCTTTATGGCTGAGTAAAATTCCATTGTGTGTATATCCCATAGTTTTGTAATCCATTCATCTGTGGATGGACATCTTGGCTGCTTCCATAGTTTGGCTATTGTGAATTGAGCCGCTATAAACATAGATACACAGGCATCAGTCTGATAGTTTGGTTTCCATTCTTTTGGGTATATACCAAGTAGTGGAATTGCTGGTTCATATGGTAGGTTCACTCCCATTCGTCTGAGGATCCTCCAGACTGTTTTCCACAGTGGTTGCACAAGTTTGCAATCCCACCAACAATGTATTAGGGTTCCCACTTCTCCACACCCTCGCCAGCAGGTATTGTTGTTCGTGTTTTTTATGATTGCCATTCTGACTGGAGTTAGGTGAAATCTCAGGGTAGTTTTGATTTGCATCACCCTGATTGCCAATGATGTGGAACATTTCCTCATACATTTATTGGCCATTTGTATTTCTTCTTTGTGAAGTGTCTATTTAGGTCCTTTGCCCATTTTTTGATTGGGTTATTTGCTCTCTTAGTTGCAATTTTCTTGAGTTCTTTGTATATCCTAGATATTAGACCTCTATCTGAAGTGTAACTGGCAAAAATTTTCTCCCACTCTGTAGGCTCTCTGTTGAGGTTCTTGATAGTTTCCTTTGCTCTGCAGAAGCTCTTCAGTTTAATGCAATCCCATGTATTGATCTTCCTTTGAGCTGCCTGTGCTTTTGGGGTCTTGTTGAGAAAGTTTTTACCTATGCCTATGTGTTCAAGTGTTGGTCCTATGCCCTCTTCAAGTAGCTGCAAGGTCTCTTGTCTGACTTCCAGGTCCTTGATCCACCTTGAGTTGACTCTTGTGCAGGGTGAGAAAGTGGGGTTTATTTCCAGTTTCCTGTATATGGTTAACCAGTTTTGCCAACACCATTTGTTAAAGAGGCTATCTTTTTTCCAGTGTACACTTTTGGCTCCTTTGTCAAAAATCAGTTGACTGTAAGTCTGTGGGTCTGTTTCTGAATCTTCTATTCTGCTCCATTGGTCTATGTGTCTGTTTTTGTGCCAATACCATGCTGTTTTTACTACTGTGGCTTTGTAGTAGAGTTTAAAGTCAGGTATTGTGATGCCTCCTGCATGATTTTTATTGCTAAGAACTACTTTGGCTATCCTGGGCTTTTTGTTTTTCCAAACGAATTTAAGGACTGATTTTTCTATGTCTG
>PVLC010006564.1:0-68723 GCA_004027655.1 Graphiurus murinus | reverse complement strand
CCTGGGCGCGCACGCATTGGCTCCCTCGAGGCGTCTCTTCCGAGCCCCTGGGCCACGGTAGAGCCTGGTGTCCTGCTGTCGCCGCCGCTGCCGCCGCCCCGCGACGCCCACTACCGCTCCTGGGCCTGCAGCCGCCGCCGCCTGTGTTGCCGCCACGGGACTGATTAGGTCACGATCTTTCATGAGTAAACATACTCCTTTCTGTGGTGTTCTTGGTCACGCATTTATGGAGTTTCTGAAGGGCCCTGGAGATTACTGCCAGGCACAGCACGACCTTTATGAGGACAAGTGAACTGTAGAAACCCATTACTCCAGCAGGAAGCCCCGGTGAGAGCGAGCAACCTGGACACAGAAGTGTTGAAGTCATCGTAGCATTTGACAAGAGTTCAGACTGGATGGGGTAAACCTCCGTGCACTTCTTTTCTATTGACTCAGTTTTAGGAAGAGCTGTCGCGACTTGTTAGGAGGTGCCTTTCATTTCCTGTCACTCCCAACTTCATATTCAATGCACTGAGAATTTCGATTGGAGGACGTTGGAGTAGACTTCAGTTCCCTGACACCGTTTCTATACTTAAAAAAAAAAAAAAATTTTTTTTTCGTAACTGTTTTGTAACATGGCTCCAATGAATCGCCCCGCTCCTGTGGAAGTCACCTATAGGAACATGAGGTTTCTTATTACACACAACCCAACTAGTGCAACCTTAAACAGATTTATAGAGGAACTTAAGAATTACGGAGTTACCACAATAGTAAGAGTGTGTGAAGCAACTTATGACACTGCTCTTGTGGAGAAAGAAGGCATCCAGGTTCTAGATTGGCCTTTTGATGATGGTTCGTCACCATCCAACCAGATTGTTGATGACTGGTTAAGTCTTGTAAACATTAAATTTCGTGAAGAACCTGGCTGTTGTATTGCTGTGCACTGTGTTGCAGGTCTTGGGAGAACTCCAGTGCTTGTTGCCCTAGCATTAATTGAAAGTGGAATGAAAAATGAAGATGCAGTTCAGTTTATACGACAAAAGCGGCGCGGAGCTTTCAACAGCAAGCAACTTTTGTATTTGGAGAAATATCGTTCTAAAATGCGGCTGCGCTTTAAAGACTCCAGTGGTCACAGAAACAACTGTTGCGTTCAATAAAACTTGGCTATCTGATGCTATTGCATTGGAAGTGGAACTTGAGACAGGACCTAATTTATTGTACATATTAGCCAACATGTAGGCTTAGCAAAAAGTCTAATGACGCTTCCATAGGAATATTGAAAAGCCACAATCTTGACAGAATTGCAACCTTATGTTTTGCTCACTACTATTCCATGCCAGAAACAATATAATTAAGAAATTTAGTGAGATTAGGTGCCATGACACTCAGCACAATAGTTGTATATTTTTAGTTATACAGAATTAAAATTTCAGGAACTATGAACAGCATTCTAGACCTTATGTGGTTTATTCCTTCAGTCATTTCAAACATTGCAAGTAAGACTTACATAGTTAATTTCCTGCTCCTTTATGCTTACCACTCCACATGTGTACTGGTATACATCAGGTTTGTGCAACAATTGATTTTGTTGGATACTTATCAAGTCTCATGGTCATTATTTAACGTCTCTATGTCTCACTTTATGTTGTTACGAAAACCACTATTTTAAGAAATCAATTTCTGTTTAAAAGTTCACAGAAAATCCACACTGTACAAAAGTGCATGTGTTTAATGTCATCAGATAAAGCCTTACAGTAAATGTTTTCCATTGAGGGGTGCAACTTAAAGGGGAAGGCCTGAAGACAATGGGAGGAGACTGAAGTATTTTGGGTAAAATGTTGCCTTTGTCATGCAGAACATATAGCATAGGCTCTTCAGTAACCAATACTTAATTATAAATTTGTAAAAATATTATTTGGTTTGAAATATGATTTTCCCTTGCCTTCCCAACCAAAGAAAGAGTAGGTTTCTACTAATGAACTAATTAGACATTTAATATTTCATATTTTTAAAACTGTATTTTAATATTGGGATACTTTATAATTATTTTTATTATAAAATTTATAAAATGATATGTTTTAATGTTAGCACATCCTTATTTTCTGGAAATAAATGGTTAGAGTTCTGTGGGAGAAATAACTTGCCAGCATTCACCATCATCAGCTACTACAAGAGCTTAACCATCTGAATAAACAATGAATTGCAAGAGTAAGAGACTTCTTTTTTTTTTTTTTTGGTTTTTTTTGGCGGTACTGGGGATTGAACTCAGGGGAATTCTACCTCCGAGCTATACCCCCAGCCCCATTTTTTATTCTTTATTTTGAAACCGAGTCTCACTAGGTTGCGGAGTGCCTCACTAGGTAGCTGAGGCTGGCGGCGAACCCAGATCCTCCGGTCTCAGCCTCCCGAATGCTGGGATTACAAGCGTGCACCACCATGCCCGGCTGAGTAAGAGACTTCTAAGGTAAGCTATGGTAGTATCAGTAAAAGTAGAAGTAAATGCATTACTAGAGATAAAACCACTACTAAAGTTTCAAAAAGTTAAATTTGCCAGGAATTATGACAGTTCTAAACTTTATGTATCTAATAATACTGGCCCCAAATATAAAACTTATATGGACAAAACACAAGGAAAAATTTACCTAGCAGTGGGAAATTTTACTCTATCCCTTTTTAAGAAGATGGCTAAGTACCCCCAAATCAGTAAGGGTATAGATTTGAACAAAACAATAAGCTTGATCCCACGAACACTTAAGGGTCACTGAATTCAACAGTATGAGAATACATATTCTTTTATAGAATACATGAAATATTTTATTAAATTTAACCATAAGCAAATTCCAACAACTTTAAAATGCTTGAGTAATCAATCCAACACAATTTCTCTGACCATAGTTCAATTAGGAAAAAAGTTAATATTCATACATTTGGAATTTTGAAAATCTATATCTTAGAGACTTCTACTTCTACATAGGATGCAGTAGATCATGGAAGCCCAAGATATTTTCTGCATCAACCGGAAAAATATGGAAAAATTATAAAATCAATATGTTTAAAGATGTGAAGAGCGAATCTTTATTGCTTTCAGCAGTAAAGATTAGGTGAATAGGAATTCCAGAGAGTCATTTACTGATTCTGGACATGGACTAAAAAGGACCAGGCTTGGTCCATGCAGGTCTCTCTTGAGGTAAAGAGAAACCCGGCAAGGCTTTTTGTGGTCATGTGGACTGGTGCAAAAAATTGGGAAATTGTAAAGGTTGGCATGTTTCTTCCATCTGTTGCAAGTTGTGTTCTCCAGGAAACAGACACTATCTGAGATTTGTATTAAGAAATTTATGGGGGGGGGGTGTCTTCTCAGGGAACAACACTTGTGAAGAGAACAAGAGAAGCTAGATGGGCATAAGAAGTTAAATGATGATTCATAGAGTCACAATAATAGCCTCAGTCATTCTCAAGGGGAGCTCTGAAGATGGGATGGCCATTTATAGCATTTATAGATGTCTACAATTGAGGCCATTTGGACTCTAGAATCAACCAGTCATTTTCTATGTGTGCTGGCGTGGGGAGCAGACTGGGGATTGAACCCAGGGGCATTCTACCTCTGAGCTATACCCCTAGCCCTATTTTATTTGGAAGCTGTGTTTTACTAAGTTGCAGAGATCCTCACTAAGTTGCTGAGGCTTGCTAAGAACCTGTGATCCTCCTGCCTTAGCCTCCCAAGTATTGAGATTACGGTGTGCCACCATACTCACCTTTAACAAGGCATTGGATTGAACCTAGAGTCTAGGTGTGAAGCATTTTCCTTTCGCCAAGGCAATTCTCAGAGAAATGCAGTTGTGAGCCCTCACCTGATAATGACAGCTGGGAGAATGAGTGTTTCAGACCCTAGTGGTGCAACTGTAGCATCTACTGTGTTACATGACACTTGCTGAGTTCTGGAGCTGTGTATTAGAGGGTGAGGATTTAGAATGAAGACTTACAAGGCAGTGGGAAATCTTCCTTAATTTCTTAGTGCATAGGAGATAACATCCTGCTAGAGGAAGAGGTTTTGATTTCTCTACATCCTTACCAACACACGTGTACACACACACACACACACACACACACACACACACACACATATATTTAATGACAGCTATTCTGGTGAGTGAGAAATGGTGTCCTGCTGTGGTTTTCAGTTTTCATCTGACTAATGATAAGCACCTTTCCATGTGCTTGTTATAGCCATTCACAAAATTTGGCCATTTCAAAAATTGGGTTGTCATTGAATAGTAAGAGTTCTTTATGTGTTATGGATCTAATGCCTTTATCAGATATATGATTTGCAAATATTTTCTTTCAATCAGCTACTTGTGTTTTTTCTTATTGGTGTGTTCCAAAGTGAAAAAGTTTTAAATTTTGGTGAAATATATTTATTTTATCAATCATGTTTTAAAAAATATCTAAGAACTCTCCTCAAATCAAGTCACAAAGATTTTCCACTTTATTGTCTTCTAGAAATTTGTAGTTTTACCAAAAAGAAAAAAGACAAAAAAAAGAGAGAGAGAGAAATTTGTAGTTTTAACTTTTACATGTAGGTCTGTGAATGGATCACAGACTTTGAGTTAATATAATGGTTTGAGCTGTTTTTGTGTATGGTATGAGATATCTAAGTCCCTTCCTTCCTTCCTTCCTTCCTTCCTTCCTTCCTTCCTTCCTTTTTTCCTTCCTTCCTTTCTTCCTTCCCTCCCTCTCTCCCTCCCTCCCTCCCTCCCTTCTCTTCCTTCCCTCCCTCTTTCCCTTCTTTCTCATATGGATATCCAGTTTTTCTAGCATAATTTTTCCCTCCAAACCATCTTTTGCCTTACTGAATTATAGTAGCTTTGATGGAAAAATCAATTTAACATAAACATAAAAACTTACTTGTGAACCATTAGTTCTTTTTTCTTGATTATTGTATCTTTATAGTAAATTTTTGAAATTGAACAGTACTTTGCTCTATTTTTTTAATGTGGCTATTCTTAGCTCTGCATTTCCATATAAATTTAAGATCAGCCTGTCAAATTACAAGAAAAACCACCAACAACAACACACATACACACAAAAAAACTCCCCCAAAATCCTGTGGGTGCTTGGGATATGGGACATGAAGAAAAAAGATAGTATAAATGGTTCCCTGATGTTCAGATTTCAGCTTCATTCTTCAAACCCTTCTCTGAATAGTTCCTTATTTTAAGTGAGCCCAAGGGTCATGGAGGAGGGATGTTTTCTCAGGGTATTATTGGCTGGGTACCATAACCAAGGAAGCAGATGTCATATAGATTTCCAAAGTTGGCAATACCACTCTGGAGGTGGGGGAAGATGCTGGACTAGGGGGCATTAGTAGCCTTGAGTGCAATTGGGGGGTGTTGAATAATAATAATAATAATAATAATAATAATAATAATAATAATAAAAAGCAGGGGAAGCAGGGGGCACTAACTTTTTTTTTTTACTCAGAGAAAGAAGCCAGTAAGCTGGGAATCTATGTAAGAATAAGACCTGAGGAGCAAGACATGAGTGGTGGCTCTGCTAACTACTCTTAGCATCCTCCTAGTCCACCTTGCTCATCACAGAAAGGAGGTCACACAGGACCACTCCTAGTGGGCAGTGGGAATCCTGAGGCTGAAGTGGTGGCAGGAGTAGGGCCCTATGGGTGATTTATACAAATAAATTAGAGATTGGAAGCTGCCCTCCCCAAAGGTCTTAGCAGGGGTTACAAGCTCTTTCTTATCCCCTATGGTGCGAGTTCTCCTGGACACGAGGGAGGTGAGGGCTAATGATGAACTTGGTCTAAGAAACTCCTAGGACAGACATTACCTCTTCCAAGAAAGCTGCCTTGGGTTGCTTGATTACTTCAGATTGTGAAGGATGGAAGAGAGTATGTTCCAGAGCCAAGAAAATGAAACCCAGCCTTCCTTAGAACTCCCCATGCTACTCTCCCCTTACTGCCTCTCTTCCTCCTCACTCTTTGACATGCTGACCCTCCCCACCCACATTTTCCCAGTTTTCCTTTTAGTAGTAACCAAGAAAGAATGTGTAATACTCAGCAACCCATAGAGCTGTGACCATTCCTGACTAGCTAGTGAGCTGCCTCCAGCCACTCAGCCCTCCCTGGTGGGTGGGCCACATTTTCTGGCCAATGGCTGTGTGCTCAGTCCTCATATCCACATGACTCCCACCCATCCTCCACTCTTGGGACTCACCGTGAGCACTGCTCCCCCTGAGCCTTATCTCCTCACAGGAAGCATCCTCTCCCTTTTTTGAGCACCCCTGACCTTTATCTGTACAGTTTCATGGCCTTACTACTTTCTCTCTTATGGCAAGATGAATTGTGTCCAGTCTCCTCCAGTAGACCCTGAACTCAATAGAGACAGGATTCTAGGCATGATTCTGAATTTCTCACAAGGCTAAATAATAGTTGGCAATTAATGGATGAAGAAATGCTTGGGCAGGAACTCAGAAAAGGGTTATAGGAAGTGAACTCCCAAGGGACAAGACTCTTATTCACTGTATGCCTTGTCACCTCCCCTCACACCAGAATGCTCAAAGGGAAACAAAAAAACAAAACCACAATGACAAGGATGGCCATTTTGGGACCTATTTATATTGTGGGTGTTTGTCTGGGCTTCATCCAGCTCCATACCAGCCCCTGAAACTCATCAGACTGTCTGAACATTCATGGCTTCCTTGGGCCAACTGTAGTTGTCCAGTGTAAAGGAGTCATAGTCCGGAGTGTAGACCAGGGATCTTATAAAAGCTTCCTTGTCCTTGGGCTCCGGGTAGCAGGAGGCCAGGTTGTGTTTGTATGCATAGTCGAGGACCTAGGGAAAAACAGGTTAGGCCGAGGAACTGGGTCTAATAGAAAACCTGTCTACAGGCCCTTTGCTCAGATTCCTGGGGCAAGGGAACACACTCTGAGGAGCCAGACATATTCCTCTCATGAGTTGTGGCCTAAGAAACCACTGGATAGGAAGGATTTTAAGCTTTCTGTCTAGAAAGGCAGCTTTGACATAGTGGAAGAAATACTGAGCCAGGGTCAAGAGGCCTAGCCTAAATTCTGCCTAATTCCAATTGCCTGTGGGTCCCCAGCCATGAGGTTATCCTTGGGGAGCTCCAGTTTCCTTGTCTATAAGGAGGGGATAATGATACCTTCCTCTAGAGTGGTGTGAAGACAAAATTAGATAACAGTAGAAGTGTCCAGTACCGAATTTTGTTTTCCTTCCTGGATGTGGGTTGATTGGATGAACATCCTGGACAATGTTCTCTAAGTATTAGATTTGGCTTCAGGAGAATGTGAACCTAAACATCCCCCCAAAGGAAGGAACTGGACAGGGCAGAGCTGGATTGTGAGTTGGATGGCTGGTCTTGAGGGCTGATTCTGGAATCTGTACTGAACAGCTCATGGGGAGTGTGTGCTGTTGTGCAAAAGTTATAGGAAAAAACCCATATACACTAGTAGAAATAATAGCATAGTAAACATTCAGGTACCCATTATCCAGCTTTAATATTATCATTTGGGACCAGTCTTTACTACACTATGCTCTGATTCTTTGAAAACCTATCATCTTCACCTAGTCTCATAGTCTGGAATCCATGGGCCATGGGATGATCCATGAACCTGATCATCCCATGGCCCAGTCATTCTGACAGGGGAAGAATGAGCATCTCCTCTGGCCAGGTGGGCACTGGGTGATGAGCTTCCTCACTGTTTTTTTCAGTCTTCTTCATGACTCTGGGAGACAGGGACTACTGTCCCCATTTGGAAGAGCAGGAAACTGAGGCTCAGGGAAGTGAAGAGATTGGGCTAAGGTCCCTTTACTGCAGATTGGCAAAGCTGGGACCTCAAAAGCCCCATTCCTTTCCATCGTGCTGTGCAAGCTGACCTTTCTTTTAAATGGGCAATTATTCATTAAAAAAATTCCACCCACATTCCAGTCCACGAGACCATGGACTTTGATGGCTTTTCTTTCTGCTATTTAAGGGGAAACCCAGGAGCTTTCCCAGAACTGACTTGGGTAAACATTAGGGGTGGGGCTCAAACTGCAGGCAGGAATTTGTCCTCTGGGTTGCATGCTCTGCAGCCCAAATTGCTCAGATGTCTCCACATCTGCCATCCTGTTAGCCCTCCCAAGGTCACAGAGAAAATGAGCCTCACTACCCATTTATAGGGGTAGGAAAACCCTTACTTTGATGGCGATTCTCAGAGACACATCTCGGATGGTGTTGAGTGGTGGGTACAGCCTCCCCTGGGAAAGATGCTGCTCAGAGACCTCCTGGGCAATATTCTGGAGAGAAGAAGGGAACCAAGAGGAGTAAGTTGAGTTTCTTCCTTCACAGACGAAAGCTGATACACCTCCCTGGGACTCACCCAGCCTGGCACAAGTGGCCAAATGCTGTAGTTCCTACTGTTAACTCTGCTGCCATGTAGCACCAAGGGAGCATAATGCTTAGGCTTAAAAAAGGAAGTAGACTTTCTATACTGTAAAATTGGCTAAGGCTTTAAAAAAATGAGGCTTTCTGAATTTCAAAGGAAAAGCACCAAGAACAAGATGAAAGAACCCTCATAGCATGCAAAGCAAAGAGTATGGGTGTCTTTTTGGTTGGTCCAGCCTGTAGCGCAGGGATCCTAGATTCCTTAAACCCGAGTCACAGCCTCTTCCACATGCTTGTACCATGCAGGGTGCCTATGTAAGTATTATCCCTGTGCTCAGGGATCCAGGAGCTCCCTTCCAGCCATGGTCCTAGCCTGAGGAAGGCCTTTCCTCCAGCAAGTGAATGACAAACACCCTCTGTGAGCCTCATCTTCAAGCATCAGGTACTGGTGTTAGCTGACCTTGCAGATCAGCCTCTTAAATGTGGGGGCTCTGAGTCCACTCCCACCTGATCTTCTGGTATCCAAATTAAATTTAAGAAGAGCTACTGGTGCTTTCTGAGAACTGTTTGTCCCAGAAGAAACAGGGCAGTGGAGTTGATCCCGCCTCAGAGTTTACAGATCAGGAAAGTGGGCTTCCCCTTTTCTGCATCCTCACACTCCCATCTCTCCTTTTGGTTCATTCATTCAAATGCACACTGAGCTCTACAGCATGCTGAGCTCTGTGCTAGGTGCTGAGGATCCAAAGTGACAAGTCATGGTCTTTTCTCTCAAAGATCCTTCTGTCAGCGGGTAATTAAACAATTATAGTGAGTGAGTACAATGAGAGGAGCATAAATGCAAAGAGGAAGGGAGGGCTTCATCTGCCACATACATGGAAGGCTTCCCAGGAGAAGTACCATAGGCTGAAAGCCCATGGGCAGAATATGAATTACTTGAAAAGAGGAGGTGGGTGAAAGAATGAATTATGCGCAAATGCTTGGAGGTGGGGGAAGGGAGGGTGAGAGAGCGCAAGAACATGAGGTTCAAAACAACACGTTGCAATAAATAGATGAAAAAATGTTCAACATTATTAGCAGTTAGATGCAAATCAAACTACACTGAGATTCCATCTAACCACAGTAAGAATGGCAATCATCAAGAAGTCAAACAACAATAAATACTGCCAAGGATGTGGGGAAATAGAAACTCTTATACACTATTGGTGTATATCAGTGCACCCACTATGGAGATCAGTGTGGAGATTCCTCAGAAAACTGGAAATGAACCCACCATATAATCCATCTGGGTATCTTTGCAAAGAGACCAAAATCAGAATATTATAGGGATACATGCATGTTCATGTTTATAGCAGCACAATTCACAATAGACAAATTATAGAACCAAACTAGGAATCCATCAATAGATGAATGGATTACAAAATTATGTGATATACACACAATAGGATTCTACTCAGCAACAAAGAACAAAATTATGTCATTTTCAGGAAAACAGATGGTCCTGGAGAACATTACGTTAAGTGAGATTAGGCAGTCACAGAAAGTGAAGGGTCATACAAATTTTCTCTCATATGTGGAAGCTAGGTAATCAGGGTATCAGAGGGACTTTAGATAGCAGAGGAGAAACTCCAGAGGCATGATGGAGGGGATCTAGGGGAGGGTCGTGAGGGAGGAGGGAGAATTAATGAAGGGAACATTTCTACTGATTTTATGTACATAAGTGAAATTACCAATGCCAATCTCAGTATCATGTATGAGGAAGGGGAAGGAGTGGGGAGGGAGCTAGGGGGAAGCTCACCAGGTGTTGTGCACATGTATGTCACTATCACTCAAACTGCATTATGATGTGAAACTACAATGCATATATATATACAGATATATGTATATATATGTATATGCATATATATATACATATATACGTATATATATAGATGAGACTGTCAGTTCCTAAATGAGACGGTCTTCTCTTGTTACAGTGGGTGCTTATATAAAACAGTGCATTGAGCATTGAATGGGTTGATGGTACGAAGAGGCTAAAAGTGAGGCTGGAGAGGAAAGGAAGGTGATGAAATATCTTATATGGAAACCATTGGAAGGAGTTTGTATGTTATTCTGTAAGCTCAAGGAGCCCACAAAGGTTTGGGATTAGGAGAGACTGGTTTGTGTTGTGAAGGATTCTATTTGTGGAGGTACAGAAGATTAAAAAGATTAGAGAGCAGGATTTCTATGGCTAGATCTGCATCTAGAAAAATTATCCTGTGAAGAGAGCAGTCACTTCTAAGAAACCAGGCACTGGCAATGTACTGCAGCAGCATGGAGTCAAGTTGCCGGGTCCATTCTGGTGCAGTGGCTCAGAAGCCAAGAGATGTCTGACAAGTTCCTTAAACCCTCCGTGCCTCACTTTTCTTGTCTATACCATAAGGATATGCACTATATCTATTTTAAAGAATTGTTAAGGTGCAATGAGGTAGTGCATGTTACTCTCCTAAATCTTGTATTAATTTTCCACAGGAAAAATCTAATTCAGCTTAAATGATCTTAACTAAAAGCACCCTTTTCAGAACTATACATTGTCATTTCCGAATGACAGAAGATGAGACTGTCAGTTCCTAAATGAGACGGTCTTCTCTTGTTACAGTAGGTGCTTAATAAGTAGATTCTGCAAATGACAAAATTTTGCTGTTCTTTATGGCTGAATAAAATTCCATTGTGTACATATACCCCAAGAACAGATGGAATTAGAGATAATGCTCAGTGAGATCAGCCAGTCTCAGAAAGACAAGTGTCCAATCTAGAGAGAAAATAGGAAACAAAAAAGACTTTGAAACCGGGCGTGGTGGCGCATGCTTGTAATCCCAGCATTCGGGAGGCTGAGACCAGAGGATCCGGGTTTGCAGCCAGCCTCAGCTACCTAGGGAGGCACTCCGCAACTTAGTGAGACCCTGTTTCAAAATAAAGAATAAAAAATAGGGCTGGGGGTATAGCTTGGAGGTAGAATGCCCCTGAGTTCAATCCCCAGTACTGCCGGGAGTGGGGGGGACTTTCGATAATTGAGAAAAGTGATGAATAGAATAGCAGAAGCAGATACAGGGGAAGAGGGTGAGAGGGAAAAAGATGAGTGAAATAGTTCAAATTATGTTATGCCCATGTATGAAGGTATCACTACCAATTTCACTATTATGGATAGAGAGGGGTGATTAGTGGGATGGGACCTAAAGGGAAACACACCAAGAATGGTAGGCATATTCGTTTGTATAACTTTGAACTTTACGATGATGTATAATTACAATGCAACAGTAAAAGTATAAAAAAGTAGATTCAGAAGAGGTTCCTATGTAATCAATAGACTCTGTTTATGAAAAGATGGAGCCAAACTACCCCACAGTACTAGGATTTGGGTGTGCAGATGTCTCATGGGGTCACTCAGGAAGCCCTCTAGCAAATGTGTTTCTGCATAGCAGGGGAATTTGCTTCCAGCCTGACTCTAAGCAGGAAGAGTCATTTCCTGCTTAGAGTCCAATGGGGATTCCAAACAGCTCTGCCCACACACAGCCATAGGACAAGAACACCGATTACAATGATGGGAAGAAATACAAATACAGAATACTCAGACAGGAGGGACAGAAGGTTTTGGCCCCAAACCATAACTGGTGTGCACAGGGTCCAGGTGGGGTTGGCTTAACAGCCCTTAGAAAACATGATTTGCATGGCCTTGCCGAGCCAGTGCTAGGACAAGATGTAGGAAGACAGGATCTAGGGCATAAGCAATTCTCTACAGGGCTCAGGGAAGCAGATCAGGACAGGGTTGGAGGGAGGCTGTTCCTGTGCCTCATTGGTTTTGGGTCTCACCATTGCCATAGTGAGCAGGGAATCCAGAGGAGGTTAGAATTACAGGACAATTTTTGGAACTTGATGGGAATAAATATTCTATATGGCTTTGATTAGCTTAACCCCTCCAGGGAAAACATTTCTGTGTCGTGGATCCTTCAGAGTGAGGATAAGTGCACCTGGCACTTGATAATGTCAGCAGCATAACTGTTAATTGTTATTAACAACTATTATGAACTTAAGCTGCCATTCTTTTTTTTTTTGGTGGTACTGGGGATTGAACCCAGGGGTATTCTATCTCTGAGCTACATCTCCAGCCCCCTTTTTAATTTTTTGAAACAGGGTCTTGCTAAGACACTGAGGCTGGCCTTGAACCTGTGATCCTCCTGTCTCAGCCTCCTAAGTACTGGAATTATATACATGCACCACCACACCTGGCATGAGCTGCCATTCTTAATGATTTTTTTTTTAATTGTAAAGAAACCCTTTCTTCCAATGAAGAACCTTTTCTAGTATGATACCTGGAACAGGTATATCCCCAGTGGTGCTCAGAGAAGGCAAAATCAGGCATGCAGCTCATCTGTTCTGTTATGGAAAGTGTCCTACTGAGGCTTACTGTTGCCAGAACTATGGTTAAGACACGTGGCTGGAAGAATTCATCACCTATCATGGTCCATAGTCCCCAGGTTTAGGTGGCTTTGGTGACATCTCTGCTAGGCATCTAGATGGCACTGCTGGGAGGTGGGAAGAAGTACTAGGTAGGTCTCCTCACTGCCAGGGCCTCCTGTTAACACCCTCTGCCACTAACTATTCCCCATCTCCCCTAGAAAACCCTGGGTATAGATGGAAAGGTAAAACCTCAAGGCAATCTTGAGAAACACTTGAGGCTTAAGCACTTTGGATCCACTGTCAAGGTTGGGAGCAGGTGTAGGGCACGGTGTCAACCCACAGGCCCTAGTGGAAGCATTCAAGAGAGCAGGGATGGCGATACCTCTGCTGTCAGAAGGAAGATCTCGTCTGGGATGTGCCGGATCCCGCCGGCGATGACTCCCAGTGCCACCCCAGGGAACACATATGCATTGTTTCCCTGCCCAGGAATGAATGTCCTGCCATCTTCCAGAGTCACGCTTTTAAATGGACTTCCACTGGCAAAGATCCCTCGGCCCTGGAAGCAGGAAGAAAACCAGAGGGGGAGTTTGGAGATTGGTTTGGGTCAGTAATGAAGACCTATTCTTATCTTTCAAATGTCAGACCTTTCTTCATCCTTTCCCAAATGCCCAGCATTGTGCTAGGAATGTAGAAAATCCTCAAAGCACATTTATTCATTTGACCAGAAATCTTAGCCCCTCCCCTTCAAGTTATCCAAGAGCCAAGAAACTGCTGAAAGGTGATAAGCTCATTGTACCCTTTTCACCTGTTGCCTTCCTGGGAAGGTCAACACAGGACACCACAGGTATGGAAGTGGCTTAGCGTCTATAAGAGTCTTGGATTCTGGTCCAAGCTCTATGTTTTATTTAGGGGGAAATTTGATCATTATAGCAGAATGGTAAGAGCTTGAACTTTGGAGTCAGAACTGGGTTTGAGTGCCAGCTCTACTCCATATTAGCCCTGTGACCTTGGACAAGTTACATCATCTTTCTGAACCTCAGTTTTCTCATGATGATGGAGATTTTTTCACCCTCAAAGGGTTATTTGTAGTTACAGGTACTATGTCCTCTCAGCTGGGGGAACGAAGAACTCCCCGCTGACCTCAGTGACCCGGTAGCACTTCTCAGCCGTGCACTCGGCCTTGCTGGTGGGGTTGCTCAGGGCAAAGATGATAGGGCGCTCGTGGAAGGAGGCCATGTCCCTCAGAATCTGCTCCGTGAAGGCTCCTGCGATGGCAGCAACACCTACAGGGAAAAGGGGGGTAGTGGGGATACCTACTCTTCATAAGCAATTCATTCTTCTCCTGGGGGCACTATGTGCACCATGAAGGACTCAGGAGTCTTAAGGATGGCATCTTCTATAGGAGTTAAGAAGCAGAGGGGAAGAGGATCTTCTTGCTTCAGCTGCCTGAGACCTCCTGTTCATCCCTAAGGGACTGCTTGCTGATTGACTTCATGTCCCTGTCAATGAAATGCACCTTGAAGACACTCCTGGGCTGCTTCTTAGTAAAGGGAGAGGAAGGGGTTTCTACCATGGTGGGTGAGTGCTCAAACCATCTTGGGTAGAGAGATCAGCTCAGCACTTTTTCACTATAATATAAAATTCTCCATTGTAAGCCCCAACTCTGCTGCCTTAGTTTTGTGTTTTTTAGAGTAGCCATTCCATAAGTGTTTGTGGCATTGAATTGGACATGGGATAGGGGTTCTAACTATTTTTCCACAAGTTACTTATGTCTCCTGGATGAGCCTCAGTCTCTCCATCTGCAAGTCAAGAGTGTTAGCCAGGGTGGGCAGCAAGTCATCTTCTTCCTCCTACCTATGATGGCTGTGGGCTTCACCAGCCTCACCACCTCCTCCAGGGAGTTCACTTCAGGGTGGTCTTGGGCAAATATCTCCTTCTCGTGGTTCAGGTGGCTCCTCCCCTGTAGGAAAAGAAGACTCGTGAAACAGCTGTGGTGCTGAGCAGTTTTTGGACAGGAGCATGGATATATTTGGAAACTCTGAGAGCATTCCCTATAGAGTCCCATATATTGGTCTGTGTTTTCAGAAGTTTGGGGACCTGTGTTCTTGATCAAATTTCCTAGTAGAACCTAAGGTGGAACCTACGTGTGTGTGTTTCTTTAACCCAAACCACACAGGGAGAATCCACTAAGCATTTCTTTGTGCTTCTGGGTTCAGCACTTCCTGCACCAGAACAAAAAAAGCTTTTAAGAAATGCCTAGTCTGAGCTGGGCATGGTGGTGCACCCTTGTAATCTCAGCATTTGGGAGGCTGAGACCAGAGGATCTGGGTTTGTGGCCAGCCTCAGCTACCTAGTGAGGCCCTCCACAACTTAGTGAGATCTGGTTTCAAAATAAAGAATAAAAAATAGGGCTGTGGGTATAGCTTGGAGGTAGAATGTCCCTGAGTTCAATCCCCAGTACAACAACAACAACAAAAAGCCTATTCTGACCAAGTCCCTTGGTCCCAAGATGTCCAGCACAGTTGAGGGATGGGATTCGAGCCATTTAGGACCAGGGAGCTAATATGAATATTTTCCATGGATTATTAACCTCTCTGTGATTAATACTCAGCTGAGCTTCAGAATAGTCTTGGAATAGGTGGCTGTGCCTGACCAGCTCTGGCACCTGAATACAGACATTTCTGATGTCTGTACTCCTTTGGACCAGCTAGCCTCATGAGGACTAGAGAAAAGATGTCATCTTTGACAATTCCTAGGGTAGGAGTGAGCAAAACGATGCTGAAAATTGGGCAAGAGGAAAGAGTGGCAGGCTTTAGCAGCCTATGCTTGTGGCTGGTTCATGCTCTGGAGTGACATGGGGTGGGAGAAGATCTCCAGGTCGAAGTTTCTACCAGCAGTGATCTGGCTCCATATGGAGCAATAGGAAGGCCAGTTTCTGCTGAGGGTAACTGCTATTCCTGGATGGTGACCTCATGTACTTTCTGGTTCCCACCTCTGCCATTGTTTTCTTTCTCTCACTGACATTCTGTGATAGCGGAATTCTGGAAATTAAAGCATGGAGCTCTGAGTGTAGCCCTAAGGGAGGGGGTCATGAGTCGTGTTCCGTCTTCACATTCTATGAGAAACTCAGCTATTTCTCTTTCATTCATTCTTTCTCTCATCTCTCACACATTAATTATGTGCTTATCATGTGACAGGCATTGACACCAGGCTAAATGGCCAGTGAGAAGACAGACAGATAAAAGGCACCTGTTCTACAGAGTGGTGCAGCGCAGAGCAGGGCGGCCAAGGTGAGCATAGATGACAGAAATTGAGATCTAGGGGCTGCTGGAGCTCAATCAAAGATAGGCAGGAAACTGGGAAGGGGTTGAAGATTGAGAGTGGGTATATGGAAAGAGGGAAATGAGCATTTCAGGCAAAAGAACAAAACGTGCAAAAGCGTGGCAGAGAACACCTGACTTTCAGAGAACTATGATTCAGTATGGCTGGAGGTTAGTGCAAGGCAGGAAGTGGTGGAAGATAAGGCTGTAAGGGGCACACGTATACACACGTATAATCAGAACATTTCAACGAGAACAATTAAGGCTGCTTAGGGATGAATCTTTTGCTTTGGGGCTCAGGCCATTGCCATTACTTTCCTTCTCTATTCTGCCTGAACAGTTTGTCCCTTAGAGAACTCTTTCAGTTTAGCTCCTGGGAGTTGTAGGTGTCAGGAACTTCCAGGTTTCCAGATGGACAGTACCTTGACAATCAGCCCCTTGGAGTCCACCATCCAGATCTTCCTCGTGGCCTCTGCCTTGGGTATACCTTCTTTCTCTAGGGCCATGACAAGGAGCTGGGCAATACCCATAGCTGCCTGGGAAATACCATAAGGAGGATGTTTAGACACAGGGCAAAAAGCTGTTCAGCATAGATCAGATGACTCACCAAAATGAGCCCCTATTCTTTCCCCCAGAAACTCAAATGTTGAGGCTCAGGCAGCTGCAATGGTCGGAATACACTTATCTCAGAACCCCAGAACACCTCCTTGAGACTTCTCCATCCATTCTTATTCCTCCACTGGAACAGCAGTGGAGACACCCAGATGGCACCTACCTCACCCGCACCTTGGAAAACAAACACGTGATTGGAGAGCTTGTTCTTGGTGATTCGCAGAGCGGCCAGGATCCCTGCCACAGCGACAGAGGCTGTGCCTGCAAAAGAGTGGACTGCAATCAACTCTGGCCATTGGCTCCCAACCCCCAAGGGAAGACCTTTGGCAGAGTTCCCGACACACAGGGCCTGTGGGGGAAGAAGCAACTTTCTTTAATCAAGTCTGTAGGCATCCAAGTTTTAGAGCAAACCCATGCCTCTTTTGTAGGTAAGTATTTTTCTTTTGATGAACAAATCCTTTATTATTTCTTATCCCTGAAATAGAGGACCAGATATCTAGGTATTGCTACTGCCATCATTCATAAACAAAATGACAGGGTAGATACAATTTCATGGAGGCCAAAGGAAGTGTGAACTCCATAGAATGCTTTATTTAAATGGATACATGAATAAAGACACATTTTAAAATGAGAACACAGCCTAACCATGAGACACTAAGTGACCATTTGTCCTGAGCTGCCCACTTTACTCAGCAAGCCATCAGGCTGTGTGTATCTGGCAGCCACATCAAATGGCTTGAGTATGTCCGGAAGGGACAAGTAAGTTGCATGAGCAGGTGGTTGAGACTTGTTTAAGCCAGCGCTACATGACTTCTCTCCCTAGGTCCACATCTAAGGCCACAATGGGAATTATTTAGACCATGAAGCCAAGAAGAAAAAACCATGGGCTTGGTTTATAGATTATTCTTAATGATATGTTGGCACCAACTAGAAGTATAAGGTTGCAGCTTCACAACCCCAGTAAAAGGTCACTCTAATGGATAATGGCAAAGGGCAATGAATACACATGACTTCAATTTGTAAATTTGGTTGTTCACTTCGGTCCAAAAGATGGCTAGATCTATACTGATTCAGGAGAAGTTGTTAATGGTTTAGCTGGATGGTTGGGGACTTGGAGAGAACAAAATTGTAAGACTGGTGGTGGGGAGTTCTGGGCATCTGGTGTATGGATGGACCTCTTGAAATAGTTACAAAGTGTGAAGATTTTTGTGCCCCATATGAAATCACATCAAAAGACATAAGACTCAATAACCAGGTGGGAAAAAATGTCACGTCCTGTGTATGTTAGACACTTACCATCTTTCCCCAGCCACTGAAGGCTCACTCAATGGCTCACATACAAAGTAGCAATTGTGGCAAAGATGATGACTATGCATGGACTTCCTTTCACTAATGCTGATCTGTTACTGATACTGTTAAGTGACTACTTTGTCAATGTCAGAGACCAATGTTGAGCTTCTGATGTGGCACCAGTGCCTGGAGGGACCATCCACCTAGTGGTTGGCTGATTACCTTGGCGTTTTCCCATGAAAGATAAGAAAGAGATCTGTCCTCACTGGAATAGATAGACATTCTAGGCATTGATTTCTCTTCTTGTTTACAATGCTTCTGCCAGCACCATTATCTGTGGATGTTTGGAATGCTTATTCGACATTCTGTTATATTCCAGGGAACAAGGGTTCTAGTCAAGGAATTAATTTCACAGTAAACAAAATGCAGCAAAAGGCTCATGCTCATGAAATTTGCAGGTCTTAATATATACTCAGCCACTTAGGAATAGATAGCCTAAAAGATCAGTAGAATGGCCGGCTGACCAAGGAGAAAAAAGACTTGAGTTAAGGCAACACCCAATAGGGATGATGTTCTGTCTTAAAAGATGCAATATATGATCTGATTTAGCAAACAATACACGTGTGCTTTCTCCCATAGCCAGAGTACAAGTGTCAGGAAGTGGGAGTGGCTCCTCTCACCACTTCCTCTAATTACTCACTTGCTGAGTTTTTGTTTCCTGTCCCTTCACTAGATTGAAGGTTTTAGTTCCCAAGAAGGAAATGCTTCCAATAGGATTCACAATATATTTCTATTGAATTGGGAGTTGAAACCACCAGTTAATCATTTGGGACTCTTTATGCCACTACACAAGTGGGCAAAGACGAGGCTTATAGCTCTAGTGGTTGAGCCTGATAGCTAAGAGAAAATTGGAGGCAGGAAGAAGTATATTTGGAGCTGAGGGGATTCTCTGAGGTTATGTCTTAGTACTTCCATGCTCAATCGTAAATACTATTAACTGAAGAGAGGCAGGACTATTGAAGATTCAGAGCACTTCACTCAGAAATGAGAGTTTGGGCCACCCTACTGGGCAAAGGACCCTGGCTAGCTAAGGTCCTACCTGAGGACAAGAAAACTAGGAATAGGAGATTGAAGAAATTTATAAATATCAGCCATAGCTTTCTGACTGGTTAAAAAAATAAGGAATACCATGCATGTTTATTCCTTGATTAATATGTGACTATATATTGTGGCATACATTAGCTAACTTCTTCTTTTTCCTTCCCTTTATTATTTTATATATCTTTGGTTAGAGGTTAATTCTATACTTTAGTCATTGAGTAACAGAAATTTTCAAGTGTGACTGTAACTGAAATTTAAAATCACTTAATCCTGATCAGAGAATGATAGTAGGACTATTTTCCAGAGATGAACAGAACAACTGTTGAGACTTGACCTCTTCCCATTTGGGGGGAGAAGGTGAGAATGTCTTCATTTCTTGGAGAGTTGCATTTTATTAGAGGTTTTTCTATTTTTTTTTGGTCTGGAAGTAAAAAAAATGTGTAGAATAATGCACATGGATGCTGAATAGCCAAAAGGGTGGACTGTACCAATTATTGAGTAATTGTTCTCAGCTCCAAATACACCCTTTTACCCTGCTTGATGTGCAAACCATTGTTCAGCTTTACCAACTGGCTTTATACCGGGATCTGCCAGTAGGGGGCACTGGAGGGAGAGGGAAAGGCTGGGTGAGGGGGGAAGAATACTTTTTCCCCAGTATCACCTCAGTTCTGTAGGATTGCCAGGTAAACTGTAGGACATTTAGTAAAATTTGAATTTTAAATAAACAACAAGATATTTTTTGTATAAGTATATCCTGTGCAGTATTAACATAAATATTCTAAAAATATTTATTTCATATTGAATAACTCAGCATACTGAATTTTGTTTTTGCTCAATTGGGCACCCCAGCAGCCTTGGCTCATCTCAGCAGCAGCTCAATCCAGTTTGCATTCTGTCCATTTATTAAGACAACTGGCTTCGTAGAATGACCCGCAGGGACACTAACAGCAGCTAGCCAGCCTCAGGGGTAGTAGCAGATTCATAGTGTTTCTTTCTGCGCTCCTCTCCTTTTCTTCTTCTTTTTTTGGTCCTGGGGGTTGAACCCAAGGACATTCTACGCCTGAGCTACATCTCCAGCCATTTTTACTTTTTTGAAATAGGGTCTTGCCAAGTTGCTGAGGATCTCATTAAGTTGCTGAGGCTGGCCTTGAACCTGTGATCCTCCTGTCTCAGCTTCCCAGATATGCACCACCATGCCTGGTTTGCTTTTTAATTCTTTAATACATCATTAGCAATTCATTTTATTAATTTTCTCTGTCAAATCAACTGGTATAGACCCTGACTGACACAGAGTTCACAATAAAAATGTAATCACAGTTGGCAATGTTAGGTATCCAGAATGGTTAAAGAAAAGGAAATTAAAGTGGGAATATTTATGCCTTGTCCAATTTGCACAAGTTAAAAAAAATGTTTTTTTTAGGACTGGTGAGGGAGCAGCAAAGAGCAAAAAGTTTTAGCCTATTTTCATTTTAAAGGTCTACAATCCTTTTTTGGAAAACTATTTCGTGCTACAGACCAAGGGCATAAAATGTTACTGCCCTTTGACCTCATAATTCTACTTCTGAAAGTCTATGTACAGAAAAATCATAAGTATATGTACTAGGACATTTATGACAAGTGTTATCTATAATGAGAATGACTGGAAATAACCTAAACGTTTAGCAAAGTAATCATGATTAAGTTAATTAGCTAGTGTAGACAGTAGAATGTTTTACAGTCATTAAAATGGAGATATGGAGCCTGATGAACATGTCTGTAATCCCAACTATTCAGGATGCTGAGTTGGAGGCTAGCCTCTGCAAGTGAAGGAGAACCTGTCTCAAAAAATAAAAAGGTCTGTGTTGTAGAGCACCCCTGGGTTCAATCCTCGTCACCACAAAAATAAATAAGAATGGAGATTATGTAGCAACCTAGAAAATACAATGAGTTAGTAACAACATCGGAAATTTATTTAGTGCCTTATGTTCTTTTTTTTTTTTTTTTTTGGTGGTACTGGGGATTAAGCCCAGGGGCATTCTACCACTGAGCTACACCCCCAGTGCTATTTTATTTTACATTTTGAAACAGGGTTTCACAAAGTTGCTGAGGGCCTTGCTAAATTGCCTAGGATGGCTTTGAACCTGCAATCCTCCGATCTCAGCCTCCCACTTACTGGGGTTACAAGCATGCACCACCACGCCCGGCAGCCTTATGTCTCCTAATTGTACATTTATTTATTTATTTATTTTTATCATCTATATTTTACAGAATGGGAAAATGAGGTGCAGACAGTTTGCTGAGTTGTCCAAAATCATATACACAAACTAGATTTAAACCCAGGGAATCAGTCTTTACGGCCTGTGCTCTTAACCATTAAACTTTGCCTTATTGAGTTGGAAAGAAGAGAACCTTAAAGAGTATACATATCATGGCTCTAATTGTAATGAAACACACACACAGAATCCAGAGGAAACTATGAAATACTAATGGTTGCAGGGTGGGGTATGAGTGAATTTTCTGGGTTCTCTGTTTCCAATTTTCCAAGTGGTTTGTTTTTCTGTTGGCTCAGGGGTGGGGCTTTCTCCCAGACCGTGGTTGGATTGATGTCTAGCTTAGAGGCTCTATGTTGGGCTGAAATAAGGGGCCCAGCAAGTAGTTGGAGCCTAATAAGTGCACATTCATCACCATGGACATCAGGAGGTGAACTCTAAGCAGGGATGCACTTTCTAGAAGATGGTGTGCAGACTCTACTGTCTTCACCTAGCTGTGGCCTGGAGGCACTGCTGAGCTATCAGCAGGGTTCCAGAGGCATGGCTGAGGACTATTGGGACTTCTAACTATCCTTCTGAGGGTCCTCTCAGACCCTCAGTAATGTCCTAGTAAATGCTCAGTGTGCATTTACTAAGAGCCTACCAGAGTGGGGTGTGGTTGCACACCTGTAATCCCAATACCTGGGAGGCCGAGACAGGAGGACTGCAGATTCAAAACCAACCTCAGTAACTTAGTGAGGCCCTCATCAACTTAGTGAGATCCTGTTTCAAAATAAAAAATAAAATTGGGCTGGGAGTGTAGCTCAGAGGTAGAATACCCCTGGGTTTAATCCCTAGTAACACACACACACACACACACACACACACACACACACACACACACACACACACAGAGCTACCAGGTGACAGGCACCATTATAGGTACTGTGGAAGACAGGGATGAATTCAGCATGGTTCCTTTTCATCAGGAAACACAGTTTACCAAGGCTTTGGTACAAGTAAATACAACAATTGATAGTCATAGGTCTTTGGAAATTGTTGCATTCATTTACCTACTGAACATCAATTTTGAAGGAGACTCTGGATATTGAGGGTACCAAGGGTCACCAAATAGACCAGGTTCATTCTTAGTTTGTGAGTAAGGAAGTTAATAAATGGTTACAAATGTGATGAGTATTATGAAGAAGTTGTTTGTGACATGCTTTTTTGTTGTTTATGTACAGAGAAGTACTGTGTATTACAACCTACCTTTGTAGCTCCATGCCTCCTAATACCAGTGAGTGGTATTATTCATGCTTCCCTAAACATGCTAACCATTTTCACACGTATGTGCTTTTGTCCACATGCTTCTGGCTATCCACAAGACCTTTTGCGGTTCATTATTATTCCTTAAAACTTAGCCCAAAAGGCCTCTCCATGCACCATTAACTACCCTTTCTTTTCCCATGTTTACTTTTTATCTAATCTGAATAATGTTAGGCTATATCATGGCCAAGATCAGTACTGTACTGCAATCAAAAGAAATTCCAAACTGACATCCAGAAAAGCAGATTTAAACAATTGTTTAAATTAACTAAATAAGTTATTTAAACAGGTGGTGAAGAGGATTTCATTGTATGATCCTCTCCCCAAAACCCCAGATACGCTTGGTCCATCATTTTCTCCAAAATCCACTTATGGTGGCTCTTCTCCATTTCTCTGTCTCTCTGCAAACAATTCCATCCCACTTATTCTCTCTGCTTTCCCAAACCTGCTTTCATTTTAGTTCTATTGAGTCCGAATTTGTATTTCTAAAGCTCTCTGGATGATTTGTATGCCGATGAAATTTTGAGATGCATTGAACTGGGTGGCTTTTCTGGGTGAAGTGCTAGTTTCCCATTATCTGGAGAGTTTCCTGCTCATCAGATTGGACTTCAGGAAAGCCTTGTGCCTCCTGACAAGAGGCGATGTGCAAAGCTCATACCACCAGATGGCGCTAGAGATATTCCATCAGAGACATTTTCCAAAGACACTCGTTCAAATATTGTTTGGGGTTAGAAACTGGGTTTACCTGTGTAATTCAGTGCTGAATGGGGATTGAAGATCATGACATCCCACAGTTGTACAGGTAAGAAACTGAGGCCAGAGAGAGAGGGTGACTTGGCTTGTTCAGTCACTAGTGAGAAGCACAACAGGGACGCCTGGGGTGATACTTCTGCCCACTCAGGGTCGGCCACCCAGATAGCCTTTCCTGACTGGAGCTGGAGGCAGCAGGAGAGGTGTTGTTTCCCTGGGGGAAGCTGTCAGGTGGGTGGTAAAGTGAAGGCAGAGAAGGGAACTTAGGAGATGTCAGCATTCAGCTGTGACGCTGGAAGGGGCGGGGAACACAATGGAGAATCGGATAGGAAGGAGTCACACACTCAATAAAAGAATACAAGGGCAGCCACCATTTATTGATCGCTGTTATGGTGACTGTGGCGCTGCGCCATTCGCTTACCTGCCTTGGCTCATTTAATCTCCACAACAACTTTATAAAGCAGGTGCTACTGTGTTCCCACAGTTATGCGTTTCCCCCTCTCTCAGAGGAGGACAGTGAGGCTCAAATAGAAGCAATCAGGACAGACCTTGTGAATTCTCTCACCGCCAAGTCTATCAACCCCCTGCCTCATGTCCATGAGCCTTGCATTCCTGCTGTAAACATGCTTCTAGCTAAAGCCACTTCTCTTTGTGTACTGGGTCCCATCATTTTTGTCTACTCTAGGAATCTGTCCTGATTCCCTCCCCTGTTCCTGGCATCCTCATTTCTCCCGCTCTAGATCATTCCTATCAGCATACAAATGTATTGTAAAGCTTTCATCTTTAGCCAGGCATGACACACTCTTGTAGTCTCAGTACTTGGGAGGATGGCACAGAAGGATCTCAGGGTTGCGCCCAGCCTCAGCAATGTAGTGAGGCCCTCCACAACTTAGTGAGACACTGTTTCAAACTAAAAAATAATAGAGGACTGGGCGTGAAGCTCAGAGGTAGAATGCCCTTGGGTTTATTCCCCAGTAACTAACACACACACACACACACACACACACACACACACACACACCCTTCCATCTTTGAAAAGCCCTCCCCTGGCCCTATGCAGTTTCTACTCCATTTCTTACTCCCTTCATAGCTGTACTTTTCTAAAGTGCTAAATATACTTATGGCCTCCAATTCTTTTCTTCTTGGTTTCTGTGAAACTCAGTCTAATCAGATGACTAACTTGTCTCTTATCAATAGCACCCACACCTCCACCTTGCCTGGTCAGTGGTCAGTTCTAAGCCTTCTTCTTCCTTGACGACTCGGTGGCATTTGACCCTGCTGCTCATTTTTTCCTTTGGGGATCTCTTTGTGCACTTGACTTCTGAAACCCTACACTTGTTTGCTACCTTGTGGCTACTTCTTTTTCTTTGTGGTATCTTTTTTTTGTGTGCGTGTGGTACTGGGGATTGAACCCAGGGGCATTCTATCTCTGAGCTACACCCCCAGTCCTATTTTTTATTCATTATTTTGAAACAGGGTCTCACTAAGTTGCAGAGAGCATCACTAAATAGCTGAGGCTGGCCTCGGACCTGCGATCCTCCTGTCTCAGCCTCCCACGTACTGGGATTACAAGCGTGCACCACCACGCCCAGCTTGTGGTATCTTTTTGAAGATCTTCTTTTGAGGCCATCTTCTTAGGGGGCCAGCTATCCAAATTACAGACCACAACTCATCAGGGAAAATGGCAGTTCTTAAGCCTCAAATTATAAAGTTTGACAAGTAAAGCCAGGCATGGTGGCGCATGCCTGTAATCCCAGTCTTTGGGAAGTGAAGACAGGAGGATGGCAGGTTTGAGGCCAGCCTCAGCAACTTAGCAAGGTCATCAGCAACTTAGTAAGACCCTGTTTCAAAATAAAAAAAATAAAATAGGGCTGGGGGTGTAGCTCAGGGGTAAAATGTCCCATGGGTTCAATCCTCAGTACCATATTTTGGTTTTTTTAAACTTTGGTAAAAAAAAAAGTTATCATTTCCATCATTAACTTTCATTTTGGAGGCTCTTAGCCTATATGTCAGCGATTTTAAAATGGAGAGGAAGGAAACTGCTCAGATTTTGTAACAACTGTGAGATGCCTGGGGGTCCAGGTATATGTGGGGACACAGCTTGTGCCCATGTATGCCACGGGCAGCTGAAAGCGTGGCTAGTTGTTCTCATTCGTGATGAAAGAGAAAAACAAGTTTTCTTTTTCAAAGGGAGCTTTCCATAATTACACTTCCTGAAAATTGAATGCTTGAAGCTGTAGGTTCAGGAAGTAGCACAAAAGGACAATCCAAGTAGCTTCTGCTTTTTTTTTTGAGGTACTGGGGATTGAACTCAGGGGCATTCTACCTCCAAGCTACACCCCAGCCCTGTTTTGTATTCTTTATTTTGAAACAGGGTCTCACTAAGTTGTGGAGGGCCTCACTAGGTAGCTGAGGCTGGCCTCGAACCCAGATCCTCCGGTCTCAGCCTCCCAAATGCTGGGATTACAAGCGTGTGCCACCACGCCCAGCTGTAGCTTTTGCTTTTAATAGACACCTTTGACAAAGTTAAAGGAGTCTCCAGGCTGAAGGACAGATTATGGGAGGAAAGGGGAAGAATTCATCACCTGACCAGGTGAGAGCAATGCTGCCCACCCAGGTAGGGAGGGAGACAGGGAGAGTTGGGCTCAGTAGGGTCTGGCCAAGGTGGCTGTGGAGGCCTGGGCCTCTGCAGGTCTGGACAGCCTCTACCATAATGCTAGGCTGGCTTCCATGACCCACCAGATCACTTCCCACAGCAGCCAGCTGCTGCCCTCATTCATTCATTAGCGTGGTTTGAGCACCTCTTCTAGGGCTTCACTTTTGTATATATAAAGAGGAATAAAGCAGTCTTGTTCTCAAGCCTAAGTATCCAGACAAATCAGGTCACCCTTATGAGGGCACCAAGCAAAGGCCTTCTAGACTATTTCACCATGATTTCCATGTCACAAGGGAGATTTCTGGAGCCCTTGGATTCTCTACATGGTGGTTCCTGGCCTGCAGAGGAGGCAGAGTTATTTGACCAGTCTGGAAGGAACCTGAGGGAATAATTACCATCTGCTCAGCTTTTTGCTGCTCAACAGGCTAAAAGAAGTGTCTGAGGCTGGGCATGCTGGTGCACACCTGTAATCTCTATACATAGGAGGCTAAGACAGGAGGATCATAGGTTTTGAGGCCAGCCTGGGCAACTTAGTGAGATCCTGTCTCAAAATAAAATATAAAAAAGGTCTGGCCATGTAGCTCAGACACGTGTGTTTAGGTTCAATCTCCAGTACCATAATAAAAAAAAAAAGAAAAGAAAAAAGAAAAAAATTAGAAGAAGAAAAAGGAAGAGGAAGAGGAGGAGGAAGAAGAGAAGGAGAAACACAAGGAGCAAGAATTAACTACACGAGACCCCATGTGAACCTCAGGGCTCGGGAGGCCCTGGAGGTGGAGACTTGCCTCTGCACACAGGACCTAGTGCAAAGCAAGGCTCTGGGGGCTGGGAAGAGGTAAGACAGGAGGGATATGGGGAGTCTCCCTGTGGGGGAAACTGAGGCAAGGCATGGAACTGCTACTCAGTGTGAGGTGGGTGATATTGGGGCCTGAGAGGGTGCAATGGACCCCCATCCCACCCTTGATGTCTTATAAACAGAACCAGTTGGACAAGTCTTCAGAGCTAGGCCATTTGTGCCCTCTGTCTGTATCTACTGTGGCATCTCGAGCCAATTGGCCCCCCACCCACACCTGGGTTATCATCTTTCATTGATGTGTTTTACACCTTCTGGCTGAGGGCCCTATCCATGGCCTTGGGGAACTTTGCGGTGTCCTGTAAAGTTGGTGACCACTGTCCAGTGCCACCCCTGGGCACCAGGGAAGGGTGGATCCATTCGGGTGTCTGTGGCTGGGCCCTGGATGCAGTGTCTCAAGGGAAATGGCACCTGAGGCCCTGAGGACAAACCAAAATTAGCCAAGAGTGGGGAAAGAGTTCTAGGCAGAGGGACCAGCACATTCAAAACTCACAAACTTGGCAGAAATTTTAGAGAGTAGTAGTAATGCAATTTGCTGGAAGAACAAGGTCCATGTAGGAAGTGGAGAAGCATGAGCTGGGCCTGTCACCTTCCCCTCGGCCTCCCCAGGCAGTGCTCACACTGGGCCTTTCCTCATCTCCATCAGCACCTCTCTGTCTTGGGTCTCAAACCTTCCTCTCTCCCTCTCATACCTATGTGTTGAGAGCCAATTATGCATCAGAGATATTAACAACGGGTGCCATGAACTGAGAACATGCCTGTTCCTGCCTGTCCATCCTTACAATCCTTACCATGACCTGTGCTATAACTGGGGGGCAGTACTGGAAATAACAATGAATCGGCACAGGCACCAACCAACCAGAATAAATGTGAGCCTTAGGAACACATCCTGGCCATTTCCATGTTGCTGGCTGGTCAATAGTCATGGCTCTTAATACTGTTTTGTCCATTTTGTAGATCAGGACAAAAATCTTCTGAGAATTTAGGCCACTTGACCCAAATCGCCAAGCAGAAAGGATTCAGTCCTAGACTTGTCTCTGTTCAATGTCTGACTATTGAATACCCTGGCTCAAAAATGAAAGCTTAATAGTGTATAGGGGGTGATGCTGGCCCGACATAGCACACAGGCACCCTGACAGGCTGCCTGGCCTTGGGGATGTGGAAGGGCTGCAGCAGCAGATCCAGGGAAGGCTGCTCTGGAGTTGAGCCTGTTGTGCTTTCCTGTCCCCAGTCACACTGTACAGCCAGCTTGCATGTGAAGACTGGCAGTCCATGGGCACTAGGCTGGCAGCAATCCAGACCTGGCTCCTTGCAAGCGGCTTGCCTTCCCAAGGTCAAAATCGGCTTGTCCTTCAGCATGACCGTTCCTACTGCCTTTCCCTTTCCAAGCCTCTCTTTCCTCCACTAAAAGCAGAGATGCTTCTTTGGTCCCAGCTGAAACAACAAAAAATCACCCGAGCCTCTGCCTATTCTAAAATTCTTGCAGGGGCTGCCAGCCATGAGTCAGTGCCCCAGCAATCCTGCTCGTTGAGGACCAGCCTGCCTGGCCCTGAGGCTTCCTGTGAGACTGAGCTGGCGCAGGGGCAGAGGGGATGATCAGAAGCCTCAGGAGCTCTTCCCCCCAGTGCTGTGGGCCAGTCCTGTGGCCACAGCGATTCTGAGGTGCACTGCACTGTGGGACTGGCTGGGAGACAGTCACGTAATGTGCCCCAGCTCCTGTGTAGCACCAGACTGTGGGCTTGCCCTTGTGGAGCTCAGCCTTGGGGGCTCCTGAGGACTTTAGCTCTATCTTTCTAAGGCTGTAAGGCAGGGCTGGTGTTTAGAACAGTAGCATGGCTCCAGTCTCATTTTTATGGGGGCCACTTGGTTTCAGTCCCTGCATTATGTGGGTCCCAGGCAGATTCTGAGAATCTGTCCCTGGCTCCGGCTGGGTGGAGTAGTCCTGCCCTAGCTCGCACATTCAGTGTGGCTCTGGTTTCTGTTTGCCACTGTGATCCCTCATTGCTTACTCCTCCCTTTCTCTCCCCCCACCCCCATACCCTTCTTCAGTTTTGTCCTTTTCCATTCTTGAGTCCTCCAAGTTTGTACTTGGAGGTAAAGGGGAACAATTCCAGCATGGGCAGAATCTTCCAGCTGGCCTGTTAGTTCTGGATTCCCTCCCCAGTCTTTGCACTGCCCACTTAGCAGTAGGAATTCACATCCCAGGCTTGCGGTCTGGTCCCAGGGCTAATCAGCTTCTGACCACGAATCCCTTCCTTTCTCTGGTCCCCATCTTTGTGCCTGCAGACTGCAGAATTTAGAAGAGAGCATCTACAATGTGCCAGACGCTGTGCTGGGACACAGGGAACAAGACTAGCTAAGATGTGGTTGCTGCCACTGGAAACGTATCATCTCGTAGGGAGCAAACAAAGCGATGCAGGCATCCAGGTGCAGTGAGGGCAGAGACTGGACAGAAGGCAGCTCCTGGGTGGGCACCCACATTGCACCAGGGAGCAGGGGCAGGAAATCTCGAGCTGAATTTTGAAGGATAAAGGTATTACTCGGGTGGAGATGGCGGAAAGTGTGAGCAGGACTTTCACATGCAGAGAGAAATGACTGGGAAAGAGGTCATAGGAGTAAAAGCGAAGGGAAAGTCAGAAGACAGAGGAGAGACCCTGTGAAGGAGTGTGAACTTTCTCATGAAGAAGGGGTACCGTGGTTCATCATCTTTCTATCTCAGTGCCTTGTGGCAGCGCTTTGAGGGGATGGAGGCCGATGGGCTGCAGGGCCCGGGAGGGTTCCGTGCATGTTATGTTTCTGAGGATGTATACACACAGGGCTGTCTGTGTGTTTGCCATCTGGAGTCTGTGCCAGGTGTGCCGCCCACATGGCCTCGTTTTCCACTTCCCCTCTCTGGCCTTGGCAGCTCAGGGAGTGGGGGATGGCTGTCCTGCTGCTGACTCATGGTGAGTGGCAATAAAGGGGGAATAGCTCGGACAGCTGGCAGGTGCTTCCTCCAAGGCCACAGGCATACCACTGACCACTGGATTGGAGCAAAGTGACTGGGCGGCAGTGAAAGAATGGCTCCTGCCCAAGCCAGTCTCCCTGGACTGGACTGCCCTGTCGGTGTAGAGCGCCTGGCTTGTCTGGGTGAGGCTGGCTTGCCCAGCCAGTGTCCATTCCAGGCTCAGGCATCAGGGTGAGGCAGAGATAGGTTACAGAGGCTGCAAGAACAGGGCTGGGGCCCTTTCTAGATCTCCCTGTCTCTGGGCACCAAGTCTTCAAGCACAGAAGTCATATATTTGAACTGAACAATCTAATACTGTGCTACAACTGTGTTATCCCCTCAGCAAAATTCATGACAAATACAACAGTATCACTTATCACATTTCTTATACCCCACAATGTGGACCATAAGAAAAGGAAGAGGCGTTTGGCTTTGTAATATGAGTAGAAAACCTAGAACAGCACGGTGAGTGGTTATGAGGTTGGAATTTAGAGACCAAATGCCTGGGCTTAAATCTTAATTGTATACTTACTGGCTAAGTTACTTATTTTCTTTGTGCTTCAGTTTCTTCATTTTAGAAGATGCAGATGCAGATACCTCATTGTATTAAATGTATAAAATACCTAGAACAGTGCCTGCTATATCATAAATAATTAGCTATAAACCTTTGTCTTAGCTGGTTTGAGTTCTCTCAAGTCTATCCCTAACTCATGTGATAAAATGTTGTGACCTCTTTAGGCCTCTAGAATCTGTAGAATGAGATGTTGGTCAATCTTTTACTCTCAAGGACCAACACCTATCTCCACCAACTCACTGTTTTTTTTTTTTTTTTTTTTTATCTGACATGGATCTTTGGTTTTAACAGATTTTGCTTGCCAAACTTTATTTGTTACATAATAATCTATGTGACTTGGTGTGGTGGCCTATATCCGCAATTCCCGTATTTGGGAGGCTGAGACAGTAGGATCACAGGTTCAAGGACAGCCTCAGCAACTTAGCTAGACTTTTAGCAACCTAGTGAGGCACTGTTTCAAAACCAAACAAAAACAGCAAAAAGGGCTGGGGATGTAGCTCTAGGTAGAAGCCCCCGGGGTATAATTTCTAGTCACACACACACACACACACACACACACACACACACACATACACACACACACCAGTAACCTATGTGAACCCATCAAGGTTTCTCTTTGGCCTCAGCAAATAAGAAGAGCTCCAGGACTCCTTACTGAGAACTTCTGGATCAGGTGAGATCATCCCAGAGAGGCTACCTTTCCATTCCAGCTTCAGATACTGGCACCTCCATAGCAAGAAATGAGTACCTTCAGAGAGTTCTGGGCCCTTGAACAGGTGACCCAGTGGACCCAGGAATAGAAGATGTTTCATGCTGGCTTTTGAAGTGCTCTGTGCCTCTGGTGCCACTGTTTCTCAGGCTTAGTCTCAGCAGCACACATTCCAGCCAAGTTCAGGGAAGGAATCATTCTTTTTGATAGGAATATACTTTTGTTTGGAAAATTCAAGGGCAAGTTATAGGTAATTTTTATAGTGATTGATGTTTGGTCTGATCAGTCTTTTATGTTAGTACTTTCTCACTATCTGCTATTCAAATTTTCACCTAACTCTCCAAAGCAATTATTATTATCTCCATAGAATAGATCATGTTGCTGTGGTCAGAGATGTGATTTGTCCAAGTTACTAGTAAATGACAGCATTGTTGAGAGTTTCTTACTTATATTAAATCATGTAATTCTTACCTACCTTTGAAGTGGTAATGATTGCCATTCTATAGTTAGGCAAACTGAAGCTTAACAAAGTTAAGGGACTTGTTAAAAGCCATAAAGCAGCTAAGCACTGGCCAAGTAGAATTTGAATCTAAGTTTAATGCCCTTTCTCTAACAGTTGCTTGCAGCAAACCAGCTGTGAGGTGACACCTCTCCCCTGTTTTGACACCCAGGTGAGTTCTGTGGAAGGTGTTAGTTCCCAGTGGCTTTGTCAGGTGGGTGGAAATCTACCTTGGATGTCATCGTTGAACATGCAGTACTTATTGCGGTATTTGTTGAGCAGGCGGAAGGCGTTGGCATTGGCAAAGTCTTCAAACTGGATGAGGCAATTTATTCCAAACCTGTGGGGGGAGAGAGAGAGAGGAAGAAAGACACAATGAGCCGGGCGTGGTGGCGCACGCTTGTAATCCCAGCATTCGGGAGGCTGAGACCAAAGGATCCGGGTTCGCGGCCAGCCTCAGCTACCTAGTGAGGTCCTCCGCAACTTAGTGAGACCCGGTTTCAAAATAAAGAATAAGAAATAGAGCTGGAGGTATAGCTCGGAGGTAGAATGCCCCTGAGTTCAATCCCCAGTACTGAAAAAAAAAAAAAAGAAAGAAAGACATAATGGCTATCCTGAGACAGATCCCTGGCAGATGGCAGCCCATACTGGGGAGTGGGAGACAAGAGGTGGGGGGGGGTAGCATGGCTCTGTCATCTGGGTTTTGTCATCTGGGTGAATCTGGAACTCCTGGGCTTAGAGCTCTGCCTGCCCCATCAAGGACCAAGATGGGGAAGTAAGAAATGAAGGGCACTGAACTTAGTTGTCAGCCAAACAAACATCCCTGGAACTAAGGCAGACAGTAGCTGTCATAACAGATCCTAGGGTACCAGGAGGATTGAGCTGAGGCTGCCTTCTCTGTAGCCTGTGGCCATCTGTGATACCAGTAGAAAGCTCATTCCAAACACAAGTGCATACAGAGAGCCAGGCTTCCCCATCACAAATTGCTGGGGAGCTTCTACAGCCTTCCAATATTACCCTCACCGCACGCTGAGGCTTGGAGTTCTTCTACTAGAGACCCCTCTAAGTTCAGGCAACCGTCCCTGTCAAGAGCAAGGAATGCTGGGAAAGGCCACCACATGAAACCACTGTCATCTACTTAGTTCTGCAACTTGCAGGAGCAAAAGAATCAATTAGTGAGCTGGTTTAAAATGCATATCACCAGGCCCATCTCCCAGCTGGCCTCACTCAGTGAAGGAGGGATGAGGCTCAGGAATCTGCATTTTTAATAAGCACTCCAGATGGTTCTAAATCTGACAGTCTAGAGAACTTCAAGAAACACAGCCTTGGTGGATGAGACAGTGCCCAGTGAGCTGCTCAACATGCCTCATTGCAAATTTAATTGGTATTGCTGCTGAGATTTCACTGTCTTAAAAAAAGTGGGGGGGGGAGGGGGGGGACTGGCTCATTAGAATTTCATCACTTATTTTTCCTTTAACAATTGTTGTCTATCAGGAATCTGAGAGCAAAGTTTCCTGCTTCTTTGCAAGAGGCCTCTTTCACCTAAGATTTCTGCATACAGATTTCCCCCTCACACCATGTTTACTCTTTGATTCTGGTATTTGTCATTTTTATTGGTACCTTTTAGTATTTCTGGAAGCAGCAGGTAGTAACAATTACTTAACACATGGACAAAAAGTCACTGTCATCTCATGGGTCAATTTGTGATGGAGTAACTGTATCTCAAGTAATGTTCATTGGGAAAAAGGTCCTGAATGATCCATATTAAATACAGGAGCGTCAGGGCACATGATAGGAAGTGGCCTGACGTTGCCAGTCTAGTGTGAACCACAGACTTTGGACCCTCTTGGGACCAGCTGTGGAAAGATGTATTACCTTGCTAGAAAAGGTGGGTGGGGTGCCCACTTGGTGGCTTCCTGTGCTCTCCAGGAATCTTTCTGAAGAGGCTAGTGGCTATGGGTGGGTGAGTAGCATTGACAGACCCAGAAAGCATTTTTTTCCAACTTTGTAATTGTGTGCATGGCTTACTCTGTCCAGCATAAGTGCCAGTCAATATTTCAATATTTGCTTCTGCCCCGGCATTTCTACAGCTTTGGCTGGACAGAGATGCTGGTGGGGCCACCTGGAGCTGGGGTCATGTTACAGGGGGCAGAAACAAAGAGGTGGTGACTTGTCACAGTCTAGTGATAAGAGTATTGGGCTTGGGTCAGGACACTTGTAGACCTGACCTGGCTCTCTACTTACCACCAAGTGACCTGTCACTTTACTTCTATTCTTAATTTTTTGGCCCTTTTAAATTTTGAAACAGGGTCTTGCTAAGTTGCTGAGACTGGCCTCGAACTTGTGATCCTCCTGTCTCAGCCGCCCAAGTACTAGGATTATAGACATGTACCAGTGTGCCTGGCTATTTCACTTTCTAGTCTACCTCAGTATCCCATTTGTCAAAGGCATGTGGTAATAGATGTGTGATTGTGTGTGTGTGTGTGTGTGTGTGTGTGTGTGTGCTGAAAAAGCTTAAGATCCACTCTCTTAGCAAATTTAAAGTATACAATATAATCCTATTAGCTATAGTCTAAGGGTTTTAGACTGTAAAGTGCCAAACACAAGTGTTGTTTTGACCATATTTCTTATTCACAATGCTAGAGCAAGTGCTGGGGGCTGCTATGTCTCCTCACCTACCATCCAGTCCTCTTCTTCCTGGATAAATATTTTTGAGAGAGAAAGAGGATCACAGGTGGTTGAACAAGGTTCCTGGGACCAGAAAGGCTACTCAGCCCTGCTTCTAAGCCCTGAGACGTTATAGAGGAAGTAATGGCCTTAGGGAAAAGCCAAGTTTCAACAAGACCAGGGGGACAGGGCATGGTCAGAGCAATGAGGATATAGAGGAGTTTATTGATCACAGATCTAGTGTTGGAAGACTCTAGAAAAGAGTTTGGGAGGAGTGTGGGTGTAAGAGATTGTAGATGGTGGAGAGTGCTTAGCACCAGTCTTGAACGTTTCTGAGCTCCTGAGATGGCTGAATGACATCTCCTCAATGTACCTCAATGAGGTAGCAACAGAGAGGGCTATGAAATGTCCCTCTTTTAGTCACCCCAGTATCATTAGGTACAATAATTAACACCCCCTCTCCATGTATCTGTTCTCAACTAAATCCAGATTGTTGTATTTTTTAAGTTCTTAAAGAGAAAGTAATTTTATAATTTCTCTCAATAATGCATCCCATGTTTTAACAATTCTTTAAAGTCAGTACCAAGAACAGTACCTGTTGCACAGTAGGTACTCAACAAGACAGCCCTCCCCTCCATATCTGCAGGTTCACATCCACAGATTCAACCAATCCAAGACAGAAGATAGCTTAAAAACAAATTGCCTCTATACCTTACATGTACAGATGTTTTTTTTTCTCGTCATTATTCCCTAAACAATAAAGTCTAACAACTATTTCCACAGCATTTACATTATTTAAGATTTATAAGTAATCTAGAGATGATTTAAAGTATACAAGAGGATGTACACAGGTTATATGCAAATTGTATACCATTTAGATGAGGGACTTGAGCATTCATAGATTTTGGTACCCACAGGGGTCCTGGAACAAATCTCCCTTGGATACTGAAGGACGACTGTACTATGAATAGAAATGATAAATAAAACCTCCCATGCACAAATATAATGTCATGCTTAGCAAGCCAAAAATTACTGTGATTTTTTGTTTGGGTTATGAATTTCAAGTATTTGAATTGGGAGTGGGGAACAGAACATCTTTGGTTGCTGGCGACATTTTACTATATATGAGACTTCCAGCATTGCTTCACAACTAGCCTGGAGCTAAAATGCTGAAAAGGTCAGACCACAAAACAAGTGATGCATGTCTCTCTTTTTTTCTCTCTGTCTCTCTGTCTCTCTCTCACACACACACACATACACACACACACCTGACCTTTAAGCAACACCACCACTCATTTGCTGAGGTCAAAATAAGGCAAGAATTATAAATAAATACCTTTGTTCAGTGTACTATTGTCATTTCATATTTAACTCAGTTTTATATAAAATACCTCTCCTTCCCATGGAACAATTTGATGGAATATAGAGTAAAGCCTCATTAATTCAGGCCACTTTGATCTTCACTTGGAATTGCATTAAAGGCCACGTGAACCACCCATCCAATAACGTGGACTGAGAGTTCCTAGGACTCCAGAGCTCTAGAACCCTGTCCTTCTTTGACATGTATCCCAGGGCTGCTCCCTGGGCCTTTCATCACCAGCAGCCATACCCGCCCTAGGATTTCACCCTGTCCCCTTTCAGTCTCTGACCACAGCCTCTGGCTCCCTCTCTCCTACCACATCTGCTTTTTGCCTGCATCAAGACCTCTGGGCCCTTGACCATGTCATCCCCATCCCTGGCCTGTCCCTTGTGGCTTTTCATGAAACTAGGCCACTATCCAGTGTGAATCAAGAGTGGTTACTTCAGTCATTGTCTTAGCATCATCCATCCATTCACATCCACTGAGCACCAGTGACAAGTTGACACTGTAGTTCAACAGTGATTTAGGAAAGGGTAGATACATGAAGGGGTGGTGGAAACTTAGTGTTGTGAGTTTGCCTGCCAACTTATTAAACTAATCAAGAGCCCATTAAAAAATTAAAGTGAAAATCTAAATGGCTCAGGTGGAAAAAGCTTTTCTAAATTCATCTATGTACATCCAAATGTAGACTTTTGCCACAACACAAATTTAAATATTATCGACTACCTGACATAGTTACTGAAATGCTAATGGCAACAAAAATAGTTGCCATTAGCAACTATTGTTGATATTTATTCCCTATTCTTGTTGATAAATAAATATCTTGTTGATATTTATTCCCTATGCACTCACTCTCTCAATCTTCACATGACCTTAGGAAGTAGGTGCTATTTCCATAGAAGGTATCCTGAGATGTTACAGATGTTATTTTCCTGGGAGGGTTGGTCACTCTATTGCACTTGGTAGGTGGTGGAGTTGGAATTTGGATCTGGCTCTAATCTGACTCCAGAATCTGCCTTACGTTAATTTTAAAAGCAATACAGGTTTGTAAAAGATAAAACTGGATTTTTTTTTCCCTCCACTGGAGAAAACATACCCTGATGGGGAGACAGAATCCTTCTTTCTCTGTCTCTGACAAGCACTGAGGTCTTGCTTGAGTCCCCTCGCACTCTCTGGATCTGTTTCTTGCGATCAGAGCGTGTTGGAGGAGAAGCGTGAGCTACTTAATATCTGGGGTTGGAGTTGATACACTAAGAACTTCACTCAGATATTATACAAGACTAAGGGAGAGGTCTGACCCATTTTAGTAAGAGCAACATGTGGGAAGAAAAGCTGGAGAGTCAGAGTCCTCTTCGTGTAGGCAGCCGCCCTCCAGGGCTCTGTAGGGGCGGTAGTGGGACCCTTTCCCAAGGGCCCTGCTCAGGGCTCTGGGTAGTTTCCTGATTTTAGTGCTGGCTGCGTACTTCTGTCCTTCCATCCTGCTAGAAGCCTCCTCCTGCCAGAGAGGCTCCTGCTTATCTGTCCCCTTTTGCACTTTTGAACTCTTCACCCCGCAGTTCTGGCAGCAGCGGAGGAACATTTGATGCTTCCGAAGCTGAGAATTCCTGCAAGGAGGAAGAGGCGCCTCCCCAAGCCGCACAGGGAGCTGCCCAGACTTCCCAGCCCTGGGGACTCGGCTGGGAAATGGCATCCAAGCTGCCAGGGAAGGCATTCCAAGGCTACGGCGGCTCACTTACAGACAGGATAATGGGTAGATGTTCCACCCCCTTCGCATCTCCAACCCCCATGCTCAGGTAGGAGGAAGCCTGCAAATGGTGACCAGTGCCTGGGAGTCCGAGCTGACTGTGTGACAGCGTGATGAGACCTAGGCCACGGCCAACAGAGCCAGCACCTGCCACCTGGCATACAGCCCCCAGGGCAAGGAGGGACAGAGGTGGTGTTCTTCCCCTCATCAGCAGATCTAATGCAGAGCAGGACATTCCAGGGGCTGCAGACCTGTTTTCTCCATCCCAGAGGTCAGGACCTGCCATTCTTTCACACACCTGGGTCTGACCTCTTTCAGGCCTGAACAAACAAGAGAGACCTGGGAGGAGCAGGTGAACTTGCTCAGCCTGTCTCCAAATACAGTGACTAAAAGCTACCACTCATATTTCCATAAGAATGGGCTCTGTTCTTTCAATGAAAAACACATGCAAGACTCCCACAACAGAGTGTTCAGTGAGACTATGTTGTCACACTATGGAAAACTATTTCTTTTCTCATTTCCTTTCTTTTTTTCTCTTTGTCCTTCCAGGAACTAGAGCTGATAGAACTATGAAACTCAATTTTTTTTTCTATTTTATTATATTCCATTAAAGTCTGGGCCCTTGAGATGTGCTCAGAAAGAGATTTTGTGCTAAAATAAGTTTGGTCGCGCTGTATATTACATATAGCATATGCAATGTATATCAAAGGCCCTGAAAAGTCCTACATTAAGAAATGTGTTTAATTCAGTATTTTGTAAACTTACTTGACCCTACCCTGCTGTGTCCCTCCCTCGCCACCTATGGTGAAGCACACTTTGAAAGACTTTATTTTTTGCAGAAAGAACTTTGTACGGGTGGGGCTGGGTGGATTCTGGGTGAAGCCATCTCTCCCTGGGGCTATTGCAATTGCTGTTTCTGGCCAGGATCCTACAATGACTGATCTCACCTCTTCAAGTTTCTCCCTCCTTCCTCCATCCACACCTTTCTGTACACAGACTGTGTGGGCCAGTTAGTTTTGGAAAATCCTAAGAGGGCTTCCAATGTCTCGGGGTTAAGTCCAAATTCCATAGCTGGTATTAAATTTGGGCCCAACCCTATTGGCTAACACGTATATGTCTTCCAACATTCTGGGCATATTCTGCTGCTTTCCAGCCACTGCGGGCTGTGGCACAGTCTCATGTCTTTGCTTCTCTGCCTAGAAGGTACCTTTTGGCCCAGGTCAACTTCTACTCAACTCAAATGTCTCCTCTTCTAGGAAGCTCTCTCTGATCCATCTCTTTCTCTACCCTTAGGATAGTGCAAATTCTTCTCTACTATGGACTCCCATGATACTCCAGAGATATCTATAATAACATGTGTCACACCGTATCACAATTATTCATTGAAATTTCTGTTCCAATTCAATTAATGTATTGGGCAGGTATCTTCTTTGTGCCAAGAACTATATTATACAAGGCATGATATAAAAATTCAACTCATTAAACATATCTCAGTGTCCATTATGAACAATGAACTGTTCTACTTGCCATAATACAAAGACATTCACAGTCAAATATGGACACAAGAAAATTAAAAAAGCAATTGCAATACACTGTGGCAAAAGTAATACTAAAGTTCTGTGCCAGGTATGTTAGAAGCCTTAGAAAGGACAGGCGGCTGGCTCCCTGGGTGACAGGAAATGAGGGCTTCAGAGAACAGGGCAGTTCAAATTTGAGAGTTGGGTGAAGGAAGAGCAGGGGCTACTAGACAGGTACGGATGGGGAGGGACAAGAGTCTTAGGTAGAGGGAATGGCATACACAAGTGGAACGAGAGAGTGTAGAACCTTTCTGGAATCCAGGAGAATACATAGAGCTGGATCTTGGGAGAGAGAGTGAAGAAGGGGAGGAGGTGGGGGAGATGAGAATGGGTGGAATCCTGGGGCTTGGCCGGTAATGGGGACCCCTGCGTTGCTTCATTTTGGAAGCAGAATGAATGACAGACAGACAGCTAGGAGGCCATATTGAAGACAAGGCAGCCTGTGACCACAGTGAGAGATTATGACATATTGGTTCAAAGCAATGGGGGCTCTGACAGAGAGGAGGGGTTGGAAAAAACGGTAAGGAAGTAAAATGAATCGCTTGGAAGAAAGGTGGAGAATGGGGAATGGGGAGAGGTTTGTGATTGAACAGACTTGGCTACATCACTTAGTAAATGGATGACCCTAGGCAAGTGATTTAACAAATTTCAGTCTGTACTGATACTAGAGTGAGATAATAATACCTCTTTTTCAGTCCTATTGTGAGAATTAAATAAGATAGATTATACAAAATCCTGGCACATTTTAGGCACTGAGTCTCTAGAGACACTGGTGAGTAAGGAGAGGATTTAATAACTGGCTAGAGGTGGAAGGTGGAGGGGAAGAAGGAGCCCATTGTGGTGGATGGTGGTGCCTTTTACTTGTGTGATGTTGAATGGACATGTTCATGAAGTAGTCGGCTGTGCATGCGGCCCAGGAGAGAGGGGCATCAGCCGAGGTCATGGGTCGGATGTGGGTGCCCAGGCAGCATGTGTGCAGAGCACAGTGAGCAGGGCCCAGGGTACTTCTAATCCAGGGATTAGAGAGAGGCCCAGAAAGCAAGCCCAGCAAAGGCTGTGAGCACCATAGTGGTGGAAGGGGGCCTGCAGGGCAGCTGCCACAGGACCCATGCAACAGGCTGTGTTTGGGAGTGTCAAGTGCTGCCTTCAAGTGATCTGGGGCTGGAGTTAGGGTCTAGAAGATCTCAGGTGACTTCTGTAGACCACTCTCAGTGGAGTAGTGAAAGAGAACCATACCACATGGGGGTGCAAACATAAGTGAAAGGGGCAGAACTGTCAATGATTATGAATTTCAAGAAGTTTGGCTGCTAAGGAGGGTAGGGAGACAGCTCCTTGGGGAGGCAGGACTGAAGGGTAGATTTGTTTTGGAGATGAGAGGTGTACACATGAGATAAAGAGTCCAGTATGGGGGAGAGATGAGAGATGAGGGACGAGGAACAAGAGGACAGAGGAAATCTTGAGCAGCTGGGAGAGGTTCAAAAGGAGGACCGGGGCAATCTTTTGTGAGTGAGGAAGCTGGAAACCAGAGATTGGAGTGAGAGAACACTGAGCCCAACAAAGAGCAGGCAAAGTGGAATGAGGCACCACGGTCTCTTCAAACATACAAAGGGCTGCTCTGTGGACAGAAAGTAAGCTGACTTATTTTTATGTGGCCTTGAAGGAAAAAGCAGAGCCAGTGAGTGGAAGACAAAGAGGGCAAGATTTCAGCGCCATATAAGGCAGAGATTTCAAATACTGCCTGGATAGAGGCTGCAGGTCACTGGAGGTGATCCTGTGGTCACCAGAGCTGCATTTGGTGACGGTGGACCTCTAAGGTCCCTCCCTTCCCAGCTCCCAGACCGGGAGTTCCCTGGCAGCCAGACTGGCCGGCTCCTGTGACTGGCATTTTGGCCTCAGGGGGAAAACCCCATTGACCAGCAGGATAGTCACAGGAAGCAGCAATTTCTAAGCAAAAGCCCCAGGATAATGTAGCCATTCCTTAGCCATGCTCTGACGGCAAGTCCAGGCTAGACAGAAACACTTCAGAAACAGCTGGATTTCCTCTCGAGTTTCCCTGTTTGTCTGAGCTCCTGGGCATGCACGCACATGGCGCCAGCGGTCCCAGGGCTGGGAAGAGGGTAGTAGCTGGTTTGCTGACCTGTTCACCTCTTCAAGGTCAGGGGCCAGTGCTGAGTCTTTCCTCATGGGCACAGTAACCACTCCTGGAACTCTTGTTGCTAAAACTCATGACTTCCCTCAGCTGCTAACCCACTGGCTGGCTTGGGGACTTCCATTATGCCAGCTCATATCCACCCATCGATTGTGTGAGCCCAGTTGTCATGAAGCTGCTAGCGTCCTCCATGACATTTCTATGATTAGTTTGGCCCATTTGAATCTCTCTGTTCAGGTATGCTGCAGGAATATTTGCACAGTACAGTCTGTGATGCTATCATGTCTCCATCCTCTTCAGAGTCTGAACTGACTCTAGAAATGGCTAAATTCTACCTTGAATTATCACAGTTAGTCTGGGGATTAAAAAAAAAATGGTAAAGTAGGAAATGTCATCTGTGTACATGGATGAGTCAAAGTTAGAGAAAGGAAGAAAGGAAAGAGACCAGTCCAGGTGAGGCCACGCACTACATCAAAGTAGGCACTAGACAAAGTCCTAGAAGGCTGGGCAGTGTCTTACTTTCCACTAAGTGTTAGGACAGCTGAAGATGGAGCTTTAATGCATTCCTTTTCCTGCCCCCTGCCAGAGAAGTCAATCTCAGACATCCATGTTTGAGGACCAAATATGCTGCTATGTACCCACCACCACATGCTGGCCTGGATCAGGATATATTTGCTGAAAAACTGAAATAATGACCGAGTGAACACCAGAGAATAGTCCCTCTCAGAGTGTTGGTCATGCACAACCCACGTGATATCACAGCTCCCCATGAGGCCAGGCTGTCCTCTTTCAGAGGCCACAGTGGCAAAGTGTCCGGGTATCACAATGCCCGAGGCCTCTCCCTTTACCCCCAAGGTTGCAAGTTAACAGGAGTGAGCACCCCCAGTTGGAGCATTTTCCTGGCCAGCAGAGGCTCCATATACCCTCTAGAGTAAAAAAACTTCAGGTTCTGGAATCACATGAATTTGAGAGTCTAGCTGGGCGATGTGGGAAAGGTTACTTAACCTTTTGGAACCTCAGCTTCTTGGTTTCTAAGGGTTGCTGAGATAATTGAATGTAATGCCCTTCAGCAAAATATAGGTTTTCTAGAAAAGTCAGTTGCTAGTTCTTTCCTGGGAATAACATTGCGACTTTTAAAATCCAGCTGAGTGTCCCTTGTCCTTTGACATTCACTCTATCAGCCTTGATTGATACTGCAGGCAGGGCCATTAGCCAGGGACACATTAATCTATATGAAACCAGCAGTAATTACTTGGGCATTTCTTTTTCCCCTGAGTAGACAGCAAAGTCCATTTCTGAGTTCTTGCTATGTTCAATAAATATTAGTCTGAGGAATGAATTGGATGGGTGAATACATAAATAAATTTTAAAAATCCCAAATAATAGAATATTGTTGCCGGGCGTGGTGGCACATGCTTGTAATCCCAGCATTCAGGAGGCTGAGACCGGAGTATCCGGATTCGCGGCCAGCCTCAGCTACCTAGTGAGGCACTTCGCAACTTAGTGAGACTTGGTTTCAAAATAAAGAATAAAAAAATAGGGCTGGGGGTATAGCTCAGAGGTAGAATGCCCCTGAGTTAAATCCCCAGTACTGCAAAAAAAAAAAAAAAAAAAAAAAAAAAAAAAGAATATTGTCTTGAACGATTTTCTGATTACTTTATGTGTCCATATTACAATGCCAGGGAAAATGGAATTCTTCATGATCAAAGAAAAATGAATTATTTTTATTGGCTGCATTGTGGGGCTTAGAGAAGGCACATGATAAATACAGGATGAATGGAAATTTGGGGACATTTCATTAATCACGTGCATGAGAGCAGTTAGGTAGGTTTCTCTTAATTTTCTATTGCTTTTTTCATTATCTGACCTTGGGGAAACAATTTTCTCTCTTGATCTCAGTTTCCCTATCTATAAAGTGATGGAGATGGGTCAAATGAGCAGGCTGTTTCTTGCTCAGGAATTCCAATACTGTGTATGAGATTGCAATTGCATGGTTGAGCCAGGTGGGAAAATGAGAATGATAAGATACAGATTTTAGGCATTCTTAAAATTCAGTGTTTATAGAGATACTGGACAGTGACCATTTCTGCCGCGAGGGATTCAGAATATGAATACCTCTTTGAAACACTGCATTCCAGGCTTAGGACTAACAGTGCTCTTTTTATAATCTTTTACAATTAAAACAAAACCCTCAAACTTTCATTGTAGCCTGAATGTCATAAGTTTACAGGCTTGTATAGCTTCAAAAGCAATAGGAGAAGCTTGGCATCCAAGAGCCTCAGCTTTTCCCTTGGGGGTGGGCTGAGCTGGCTAGGATTTGTAGTTTGTTGAGAGGCCTGAAGGGGGTGCCCAGCTCTAATGAATGATGGGGCAGCTGGACAACTGGTCCTTAAGTGCTCAAGAAGGAAGAACTAGGAAGAGCCAGCCATCTCACTGGACAATGGTTGATTAAGAGGACAGTCCTTCACTGCTAGGAACTAATGTTTTCAAATGGGAACTGATGGCTGTTCAGTCCACAGCTCTCTTATGGTGAGGATGCCTAGGGTATTAACCGTCCCCTTGCACAAGAGAAGACATGAAAAAGCTAAGTAGAAGATCTTCCTCCCATTCATCTTCCTTGTTTATTATATCAAGAAGGTGTCCAGAGTACGTAGGACTGTGTCCCCATCTCCCCCACACATACCCATGGGTGAGGATGGGAATAGAGACTATCCAATGTAGAGTGTGAGTTCCGGAGCTAGGTCATGTAGGTTCATGGTTGGTTTCTATTATTTAGTGAAGCAACTTCCTTGACCTTTCTGTGCTCCAGGTCTTTCATCTGTAAAGTGTGCCTTCATTCAATAATATTTACTGAGAACCCATACTATGCCAGGCATTGTTATAGATACTTGAGATCCAGTAGTAAACACAGAAGACAAAGATCTCTTCCTGGAACTTATATTTTAATGGGATAGGAAGGAATTATATATACTTAATAGGGTTTGCTATGGTTTGAATGAGTGCCCCCCAAGGCCTACGTGTTAAGGGCTTGGTGGTTACCAGGGTAGTACTTCTGGGAAGTGCTGTGGACTTTTGAGGGGTGGGCCTTATGTGAAGTCCTTAGGTCACTGGAAGTATGTCCTCAAGGGGGGCTGTGGGACTCTAGCCCATCTTCTTTCTCTTTCTGGTCATGAGTCAAGCAGTTTGTTCTATCAAGTGCTTACTGTCACCCACCACTGCCACCAGAGGCCCAAAGTTAATTTTTAAAAACGCAATTTAAAAATTGGGCATGGTGGTGCATGCCTGTAATCCCAGTACCTGGGAGGCTGAGACAGAAGGATTGCAGGTCTGAGGACAGCCTCAGTTATGTAGCGAAAGTCTCAGCAACTTAGCAAGACTCTGTTTCAAAATAAAAAATAAAAATGGCTGGAAGTGTAGCTGGGAGGTAGAATGCCCCTGGGTTCAATCCCTTGTAAATCCCACCCCCAACACACACATGGCACTTATAGATGGGGAAACTGAAGCACAAATGAGTTAAGCAGTGTGTTAATAAGAGGTTCAAAGTTGGGCAGTGTAGCTCTAGAGTTTGTGCTGTTAGCCACCATAGTTCATGGGTGGGGTCTTCATAGAGTTCCCAGCATTAGGTGAGGCACACTTTATTACCATAAGTTTCTTCATTTCTTAAAACGAAGCTACCTAACCGGGTTGTTGTGAGAACTAGATGAGTTAATATTGTATGGCATGTTTGTATCAATGTCCGTGCATATTAATCAACTAAGTAAGAGCTGGTGTTATTATTAATCCATTGAGGGAAATCATAACTGCCACTCCTATTCCCTCCCCACATACACAAAAACACACTCTTTTATTGCTTCATCTCCTTTGCCATCATCTGAAAGTTTCAGGTCTGGAATGATTTCATTCCTATTCTTGAATCCAGGCAATAAAAATCAGGCCGCTACAAGAAAATGACAAGGAACCAGCCAGTTGGCGTCATTGAGTCCCTCTCCCTGGCCAGCGGGTGGCTTCCAGCACATTTTGGTCTCAGTCCTGAGGCTGGACCTTAACTAGTGAACTGCAAACCCTGTCAATTATTCAGTCTGCTTGGCCATGAAGGAAGCTAATAGGTCTTAGAGAATTGTTGCCAGTCTGCATTTTGATACAGTCATCCAGCCCTTTCTGTGACCCAGGACAGATTCCTTGCAGGCCCAGGATCTGGCTCCTATTCTGATGGGAACATGTCGGAGCTGGGTTGTCAACAATTAGCCATGTGAACTGGAAAACTTCTTCAGAGGCCAGAAGACCCAGAATGAGTTCCAGAACTCCTTACCCTGAGCCCCCACCATGTGGTCCGATCCATGTCTGTCAGTCCCTTCTAATCAATAGGTAGCCTGGTGAAGGCTTTTTACCTGTCCACTCACGCACCCACCAGCCAGTCAACTGAACTCGTCTTCACCAGTTCCTTTGGACCCATGGCAAGGAAAGACACGTCCCTAGGAACCAGCAGTTTGGTAGTGACGCTACTGAGTCAAAGGACATGAGTGAGAAATGATCTGGAAAGATCATCACTCCAGAATATGTCGATCTAACCCTTTTATAATGGTCAAGGCACATCTTTGTCCAGTCTCTTCTCTGATTGTGAAAGATTAAAATATAAGAAAAAAAAAACCTTAAAAACTCCACTCAACCATTGTAGATGTCACAATACAGTGTATGAATAATCAAAAGTGAAATATACTGCCCACAAAGTTACAAACAGGGAAAGGGTTTCAGGCCAGGCTGATCAGAGTAGATTTTCCTAGGTTGGGCAGAATTTTCACTGGGGCCTTGCTATGTGTTCTCCCTCTGATATTCTCCCACATTCTGTCAATTTTATTGCTCAGGAACCTCCTATAGCTGTTGCTTCTCCTCCTCCTCCTCCCTCTCCTCCTCCTCCTCCCTCTCCTCTTTCTCCTCCTTCTTTTGATACTGGTGATTGAACTCAGGGGCTTTCTACCTCTGAGCTATACCCACAGCCTTTTTTTATTTTTTATTTGGAAAAAGGTCTTACTAAGTTGTTTAGGGCCTTACAAAGTTGCTGAGGCTGGCCTCAAACCTGCGATCCTTCTGTCTTAGCCTCTCAAACACTGAGATTATAGGCATGCATCACCATGCTGGCTTCCCATATCTTCTTATTGCTCATGTCCCAAGTAAAGTATATTGTGGATTGGTAAGATTTAAACATTTTTAGTAGAATTCCCCTCCCCCCCCTTTTTTGGTACTGGGGATTGAACCCAGGCACATTCTACCTCAAAGCTGTACTCTCAGCTCTTTTTAGTTCTTATTTTGGAAAAAAAAAGGGGGGGGGACTTATTAATTTGCTGAGGTTCTTGCTAAGTTGTTGAAGCTGGCCTTGAACCTGCAATCCTTCTGTCTCAGTTTCCCAAGTACTGGGGTTACAGGTATGTGCTATCATGTTCAGCTTTCAATAGATTTTTTTTTTAAATGAAATGTTGTTTAAATGAAATGTCGACCAGGAACCTGATACAGAAAACAATTAAAACAAGGTAATGTTTCTTCAAGTGATTTAAATATTTTATGGTTGATGGAAAACATTTCATTTCCAGCATCCCTGAGGTATACCCGTAGACCCTGGGCTCAGGAAAGGTTGGTTTAAAAACCACTGGATTAGATGAATAAAGCCCTTTTGACATTCAGCTCTAATAACTATGACCTTCTGCTTGTGTTTCAAAACCTATCATAGTGTAACAGTTAATTTTTGGTATCAATCTGCCTGGAATAAGGGATACCTAGATAATTGGTAAAGCTGGTGTGTCTGAGAGGGTGTTTCCAGAAGAGACTGGCATCTAAATCAATGAGTGAGGAAGATCTGCCCTCATTCAATGTGGGTTCCATCTAGTTGGTTGAGGGTCTGCATAGAACAAAACAGCAGAGGAAAGGTAATTTTCTCCTTCTTCTGGGGCTAGAAACCCCATTGTCTCCTGACCTTGAACACCAGATTTTTAGGTTCTCCTGACTTCTGGCTCTGGGACTTTTCCCAGTGTTACTACTTCCCTCCTTACCCCACCCCAGGCTCTGAGGGCTTTGACCTCAGACTGAAAGTTACACCTTGGCTTTTCCTGGTTCTTATGCTTTGGAGTTTGGGCTGAGCTACACCACCTACTTCCCTGGTCCTCCAGATGATAGATGGTCTATCATGGGACTTACCTTCCATAGTTACATGAGCCAACTCTCCCATCTCACCCTCCCTCTCCCATTCCAATTGGTTCTGCTTCTCTGGAAAAATCTAACACATGTAGCTTACTCCATTTCTATTGAACCTTATTTTGAACCAATATGTGTTCACCTCTAGTTGGGCCATTCATCTTGAATCTTCGGCATATTCCTTGCCTTTCCTGTCTTCTTGCCTTCCTCATGATGTTTCATCCATGTGGAGTAACAGTTTTTCTTCCTGCTGTTTAGTCATATTTGTCCCAAATTTGTACAATGTCTATTTCTTCCCAGCCATCACTGATTGCTCCTATTTTCCCTGAATTTCCATTGAAATGAAGGCCAACACCAAAAATTAAAGTACTTAACTCTCCTCTAATTATTTTCTATTAAAATATCTTGTCTTCTCAGAGCTGGGTGTGATGGCGTAGGCCTATAATCTCAGTACTTGGAAGGCTAAGACAGGAGAATCACAGGTTTGCTGCCAGCCTCCGCAACTTAGCAAGGTTCTCAGTAACTTAGTGAGACCCTGTTTCAAAATAAAAAAATTAAGTAGAACTGGCGGTGTAACTCAGAGGTAGAATGTACCTAGGTTCAATCTTTAGTACCACACACACAAAGAAAGCTAAAAAAATATTGTCTTAAAAAAGGACTGTAAGATTCTGAAGGGCACATCTCATATCTTTTATTTCTTTTGAATTTCATTACAGGGCCTACTAGAGTGTTAGGCATGTAGTCATTATTCAAAAATCCTGGCAATGCATGATGAGATGCATTATTTGTTTTTGTTGCTCCTAGCCTCTCAGAGATCCATGATAAGTTTTCTCACCTCGGTGATGAAAATAAAGTTCAGACCCAGAGTTCTGGCAGCAGTATCTACCTATCTCTGCCAGCAAAATGCATCCCCTCAAAGGACGCATTTCCCTTTCCAGTTCGAAAAGTCAAATTCCAAAAAAATAGATATATTGGGAGTGTGATGTGATTTTCTGTTCCACAGGAAGCTTTTTGGAATAAATTCCCTGAACCAGGCAGTCATCATTGTCTTTACCTAATTTGTGTATTTGCCATCTCCCCATTCCAAGCTTATTAGCTGTCATGAAGTCAAAGGTGAGGCCAGGGAATTGGACCTGAGCATGGGACCACTTGTGGGAAAGGCAAGCCTGATTCAGCCCATGATGTGTCTTCCAAGCCTGGGGGTCCAGATGTGTGAGTGCTTTTTCCACATGTGGAAATGCAATGATGCCAGGTATGAGAGCAGCTCAAGTTCCTCAGCACAAAGGGAAGTGAGTAGAACCAGCAGGTACTAGGCCCTGCTTAGAAGTTTTCCAGGCTAAAAGGAAGGTGTCCAGGCAGCAGATGTATTGTCAAGATGGACTGCCATGGCAGGGTGAGCCTGGAGAATGTGTTAGTTCCTTCCTCATGTAAATTTCTCCTGGTAAAACTTGTGATAAGTCTCTGTGTATTGGTCCTTAAACCTCACCTCAGCTGCCAACCTGACACAGTGGGAGGAGCTAGGGCTGCTCAAAAGATGCCTCTTCTGGGTATGCAATCCAGCAGAGTTTCTTAAGCGTCAGTCTTTGCACAGCTCCATCAGATCATTAGAAAAGCTTCCAAACCACAGATACTCAGGCCTCAACCCAAGCCTACAATGGTTTAGGAGTCTGTGGCTGTACTCTTTGTAAGCTCCCCTGGTGATTCAGAAGCAAAGCCATATCTGGGGAGCAGAGGTCAGTAATTTGATTCACTGCTCTCTTCTACAGTGAATAGGAGCCTGTGAGGTTGGATTTTACCCAGGGAGCATAATCTTGCATGTGTTCGTAGCTCAGAAGAAGCAGTTGCAGTTTCATGTAGATCAAAAGGAGACAGAGTTTTGGTATAGTTCTTGAAATATTCTGAACACCTGGAGAAGAAAGACCCTGAACAGCTGGAGAAGAATAATTCAGAGGCTCTGTTAGCCTCCAAGTTACTACTGAGCTATAAGAGTTGCAGGAACAGACAGTGTGAGACTCATGGAGTTACAGATGCCTGGACCATAATGTACTTTGCAGATCCAAGATGGATAAAGCATAGCACATATGCTACACCCCTCTTCCTTGCTCAAGGCAGACACTACTATCAGCCATGCCACTTTTCCCTGTTGAATCTAGGGAGGTCTCAGAACCCTACATGGTTAGAGCTGGCACAAGGGATGAAATCTTTTACCTTTCTTACCTTTTCTACCAATAATATTCTAGTTTAGCCCTAAATTTCATTGAGTACTCAGACTTGTACTTACCCACAGGGGACAGTTCAAAGAAAGGTGGTGAATTCTATTCTGTTTCTACCCTCTTTTCCTAGGTGAATTCAATCATTCCCCTGATCTTAGATAACATTTGAGGGCTGGAACTCCCAACTTTTATATGTAAATCTTGAGCTCCAGATTTACATAAATACTCAGAGGCTAAGAAAGCTTAGAAGGTCAGGTTATCTAAGCTCCAGCAGATATCTAAGAAATGTCTTTGGCTGCAAAGTACTTTGCGAACAGGACTGTTTTTCTATGGATTTCTCACCATGCCGGGCTCTGTGTCTGGCACATAGCAGAAACTAGGCAAAGATGCCCACTTATTTTATACATTTCCCTGCATATCTTGCATTCCCCGTGTACATTTTCCTATAATTCAGCCCCATGTCCTATCCCCCCCCCCAGGCTGTGATAGTGTATTACATTGGTGGTCCCTAGTGAACCACTCCTCCTGGGATTTACATCCTTGTCATCCTTCTCCCTTGGAACCCAGTATGACTCTGTGATTTGCTTAAGCTGGTGTAATGTGGTGGAAGATATACTGAGCCAGTCTCAGGTATCATCCTTAAGAAGGCCTGGTAGCTTCTATTTTGTATTTTTAGATCCCTGGGTTACCATGTAAAAAAGTTCAACTATCTTGTTAAGAGAAGAGGCCACCTGGAGAGACAGAGCAAGAGTGAGAGTGAGCGAGCAAGTGTGTGTGTGTGTGGGGGGGAGGTTTGAGACTCTCTCTATAGGGAGAAGCACATTTCCCATGTCTTGGCTGAGACTGCTTCCAGCTAATCTGCCAGCTGGAAGCAGCCATATTTGTGACTAGCAGATGAACCACCCAGCTTAGTTTGTAAAAATCAAAAGCAAGTAAGCATGAGGCCACCAAGATTTGGTGTGGGTTGTTACAGAGCAATAGAAATGGAGGTGTGTGTCTGGACTTCAACAGTCCAGGCTTCAGTGGGCAGTCTTGGGATCCCACCTCCTTGTTTCTAGCTTTTACTTTGATGCTTTATAAGAAGGTTGGACAAATAAGAACTCCTTTGCTCCCTGTCAATCTGATCAGGGCACAGTAGACATATTCAGTTGCATTTTTGCAACTGAATAGTAACCATTGGACTATTTTTCAAACATATGGGAAAAAACAAGTGGGATAAGTCACAGAAGGGAGGTGGGCTGAGGGAGTCCCATTTAGGCTGAAGGGAATACCAGGAATGCATGCTGGAGCAGGAGGTTGGCTCCAGAAGGGCAGGGGTTCAAATCAAGTTTGAAAGGTACATTAAGGGGTGGGTCTATGCAGTAGTTGGCTCCAGAAATCAGAAGTTTAGAGCAGGCTAGATTCTTTGGAAACTAGAAACTTAGATGCTTTTTTTCTACAACGGCTGCTAATACTGAAATAGCACCTTCCACCATGGCATAAACTTCAGGTTGTGTGTGTGTGTGTGTGTGTGTGTGTGTGTGTGAGAGAGAGAGAGAGAGAGAGAGAGAGAGAGAGAGAGAGAGAGAGAGAGAGAGAGAGAATACAGAGATGGAAAAATAGAGAGGCTGAAAATATAAGAAATTTTCCTAGAGCTAAAAAAAATAAGAAATTTTCCTAGAGCTAAAAAGTATAAAACTTTTTTTGTGTGTGTGGTACTGGAGATTGAACCCAGGGGCATTCTATGTCTGAGCTATACCTCTAGCCTTATTTTATTTTATTTATATATATTTTTATTGGTGCATTGTAGTCATACATCTTAATGAGGTACAAATTGGTAGAGACATACATGAATACATCACTCATTTAAACCTTCCCCAATTCCTACCCCGTTACCCCACCCCCTTCCTTTTCATGTTCATCTTAGTGATTGACTTTGATGTTTGTGAAAGTACATCATGTGCATTAGGGTGTCCCCCCATCACCTTCCGTTAGGTCGCCTTCTTTGCTCATCTAAGATTTCTCCTTCTTTGTCTAGAGTCCCTCCTATGACCTACTTTTTCCCTAGCTTCTGTATTTTAGGGAGACCATCCAATGTTTTACTTTTTTTTTTTTTGCGGTACTAGGGATGGAACTCAGGGGCATTCTACCTCCAAGCTATACCCCCAGCCCTATTTTTTATTCTTTATTTTGAAACCGAGTCTCACTAAGTTGCGGAGTGCCTCACTAGGTAGCTGAGGCTGGCTGCGAACCCGGATCCTCCGGTCTCAGCCTCCTGAATGCTGGGATTACAAGCACGCGCCACCACGCCTGGCTCAATTTTTTACTTTTTGTAACTGACTAATCTCACTTAACATAATGTTTTCCAGTTCCATCCATTACCCTGCAAATCACATGATTTTGTTCTTCTTTATGGCTGAATAAGATTCCATTGTGTGCCTATCCCATAGTTTTGTAATCCATTCATCTGTTGATGGACATCTTGGCTTGTTCCATAGTTTGGCAATTGTGAATTGTGTGGCTATAAACATAGACACACATGCATTTGTCTGGTAGTTTGGTTTCCATTCTTTTGGGTAGATACCCAGAAGTGGTATTGCTGGATCATATGGTAGGTTCATTCCCATTCATCTAAGGATCCTTCCAACTGTTTTTCAAAGTGGTTGCACTAATTTGTAATCCCACCAACAATGTATTAGAGTTCTGACTTCTCCACACCCTCACCAGCTTTGTTGTTGTTGTTTGTGTTTATAATGATTACCATTCTAATTAGGGTTATTTTTAAATTTTGAAACAGGGTCTCATTAGGTTAATGATAACCTTACTATTTACTGAGGCTGTCCTCAAACCTGAGATCCTCCTGTTTCAGCCTTTCAAGTACGAGGTTTACAGATGTGTGTCATCACATTCAGCTTTAGATAACTTTAAAAGTGAAGTTTAACTATTATTCCTTCTTTCTTCCTTCCTTTCTTCTTTTTCTTTTTCTTTTGGTACTAGGAAATGAATTCAGGGGCATTCTGCCTCCAAGCTATACCCCAGCCCTTTTTATTTTGAAACAGGGTCTCATTAGGTCATTGGAAGTTTTGCTAAGTTGCTGAGGCTGGCCTTGAACCTGTGATTTTTGTGTCTCAGCCGACCAAGTACTGGGATCACAGGTGTGTGATACCACATCCAGCTTATTTCCCTTTTTCTCGATCACTCTCAGTAGCTCAAGAATCCCTATATGTAGAGTTTGGGAAACTAGAGAGAAAGGAAGTGATTTCCTTTCTTGGCCTGCCAAAAGGCTAAAGCTGCTGGTAATATCAAACTTATGTCCAGTCCAGGCTAACTAGTCAGAGCTGGGGATACAAGTCCAAACTTATAATAAGCAGTTCTCACCATTCTGTTGTAACAGAAATGAAAAATGTAAATGGAAACCACTGGGGAAATGTGTCAGAGCAGGATGTGGTGCTCAGCACGGCACTGGGTCCCACTGCAAGGCCAAGAAAGAGCAGGAAGGATGCAATGACTAGTTCTTGCCATGGAACATCAGTCTTTGTCTCAGCTTGGAGAAGGATGCTCCCAGCTTTCTATTGTTGTGGATCCCGACTTAAATGGACATTCCTTCTGCCCTTATGGGTCCTCTTTAGTGGCCAAAGTTCAGGACAGGAATTGAGCCATCACAAGTTTGTTTTCAGGCCAGAAAAATTCCTAAGACACCTGCCAAATAGTGGGGAGGGGTATGAAGATGAAGCTTTTTATTAGCAGGATGTTTGGACAGAGATGAGGATATTGAAGGCAGGAGTTCGTGTATTCCAAGGTTCTTTCTTAAAATACATTGTGTTTGGCTTCAGAGTTTCTGACTCACTCCAGGCCAGGAATTCCATATTGGGGCTACTATATTCCAAAGAGGGCCTGGGGAGACCAGCTCATTCCCTTCTACAGTATCCACAGAAACATCTGCTTCAGCTTATTAGAAAGTCAAAACAACCAACCATCAATCCATCATCTTTTCTGCTTAAGGTCACATTTCTGTTGGCTGACCTTGCCCTCTCCCAGGGTTCGCCCCTGGGCTGCCTGTGTGTGTCTGTGAAGTTTCGAACTGGTTTCTGATGATCCTTTGAAGACCCTCTTACATCCTAGTGTATTTAACCTTTTCACATGAATAGCCAGACTTCTCTTTAGGGAATCATGAAATGACTACTGACTCATTAGATAAGCTGGGAGTCCTGGAAACAGGAAGCTCAAAGCAGCTCTGAAAGCCAATTTCATTCCCTTCTCTCAGGTAACTCAGTATTGCAGAGAGCAGCCTGGACTCCAGATAGCAGACCTAGCTTCAGCTCACAGTCCAGCCAGGTACTGTGTGACCTGGGACAGGTACCTTGACCTCTTAGGGTTTCAGTTTCCTTTTTCATAAAAACGAGACTGGTATCTCAGAAGGCTCAGACAAGAGGATCACAGGGTTGAGGCTAGCCTCAGCAACTTAGAGAGACCCTGTTTCAAAATAAAAATAGAAAGGGCTGGAGGTATAGCTTCAAGGTAGAATTGCCCCTGGGTTTAATCCCCAGTACCAGAAAAACAAAACACAAAACAAAAATGGGACTTATAAACCGGTTGTGGTGGCACATGCTTGTAATCCCAGCATTTGGGAGCTGAGACCGGAGGATCTGGGTTCGAGGCCAGCCTCAGCTACCTAGTGAGGCACTCCGCAACTTAGTGAACTCTGTTTCAAAATAAAGAATAAAAAAAAATAGGGCTGGGGGTGTAGCTCGGAGGTAGAATGCCCCTGAGTTCAATCCCCAGTACCGCAAAATAAATAAATAAATAAACAAACAAATAAATAAATAAATAAATAAAAAATAAATAAATGAGACTTATAATATTTACCCTGGCAGCCATACAGGGTCTTAGGAGGCCGAAATAGAATAATGGGGTGGGAAAGCATGTTAAAAGCATCTAATGCTTGAATAAGCCATATTCATAATAATAATTTAATAACCCATATTCAATAAGCCATATGACCTATCTTGGAATTCCTTCTGTGACAGGGAACTCATTCCCACAGAGTCTAGTACATTGTGGGATGGCTTTGATTTATTTTGCATATAAAACAGCTTCTGTTGGGGTTTCATCAAATGATTCTTCTCTATTAGATTTACAGAATCCAATCCAACCCAGTTCTGAGTCTTTTCTTTACCAGCCGAAGCCTTTCATTATCATTGCTATTATTCTCCAAAAGTGCTTTAGGTAATTTATGACCCGCAAAATGTCTTGTCAGACCTGCATGTGATACTCAGTGTGGTCTGAAAGGGGAAGAATGAACTGGGCATTCACCTGCTTTGTTCTAGACGCTGTGCCTCTATGAGTGCAACTCACCCCTGAATTGGCTTCTTTGGTGGTCACATCCCAATGGCACACTTCCTCCACAATCTCAACTGCAAACACCTAACTGTTCAATCATCATCTTTTTTTCTTTCCAGTTAATTCACCTAGTACCCAGCTCAACAATTCTCAGACCTCACCAGGACTATGGTCAATTAAGCCTATCTCCTTTTCCATCCTGCCCTCCACATTCTCATGTCCCTTCTTACTCAGCCTGGATCTTATGACACATTATTATAACCATTCCCTTGAATATACTCTCAGCTCCTGTCTCTTTCCCTTTCTGTTTTGCCTGGCAAAACTCCAACTCTGATTACATCCTATTCTTAGTCTTCCTGCCCTATAGCCAGACGGTTGAGCTTAGCTAGAGAAACACAGAAACAGGTTAACTGACAGTCTTAGTCAGTTCTATGCTGCTACAACAGAATACCACAGTCTGAGAAATTTATAAAGAAAAAATTATTTCTCACAGTTCAGCTGCAAAGTCCAAATTCAGGGTGCCAGCAGCTGGCAAGGCCTTCATACTGCATCATCCCATTGTGGAAAGTGGAGTGACAGAAGAGCCCCAGAGAGTAAGAGAGCAAGAGATTGAACTCAGAGCCTCAAGCCTCTTCATGACTGGCATTAATCCATCCATGAGAGTGGAGTCCTCATGACCCCAGTGCTCCACCTTCCAACAGTGTTGCACTGGAGATTAAATTTCTAACACATGTTTTTTGGGAGGGGCACATTCAAACCACACCACTGATTTAAGCTAAATTCACGACCAGTAACCTCAAGAAGCCCCACTGTGCTGCATGGCGACCATGCTCTAGTTCTCAGGCCTGAATTCTCCCTCTCCTAGATCACAAGGTCACATGACTTTCATCCTCAGCCCTCCACCTCTTCTTTCTGCACTGTCCTCCTCTTACCGATAACCTTATCTTCTACTAGATGGGGCTCCCACACGTTCCTTCACCACTTCTATTCACCTGCTCCATCTGTGCCCGATATTCTACCTTCCCCTTCTCCACTCCTAAGACTAAGCTCTCCAGATGTGCTCTGGGTCCTTGCTCCTATAGCTCAAGATCTGTCCACCTCCTGTACTCCACCATTACTTCTTCTTGTCTACAGGATCATTCCCATTCCATGTGACCACAGTGTTATTTTTCTCTCATTTCAAGTGAGAATCAGATCTGCTGTGTTTCAGAGGCTGCTGAAACTGTGGCCTGCCCAGCTCATGTGTTGGGTGTCCCCAGGACTCCCTCTGAGCAGCATGCCAGTCCTGGCAGGGTGAACGGTGGCCATGATGGCAAACAGGTGGGGTAGGAGAGGAGTTGAAGTTGCCAATATTGTGCACCCCAGTGAAGAGGTGACACCTCATAAATCCAGCAGGCCCAGAGCGCATGTGGTCTGTTGCTGTGGCTCATTAACACAGACAGCCTCATCCTCACCCAGAGGGGAAATGATGACAGACGTGGCAGGTTGCCTTCCAGAGCCATTTCATGAGAAGGGCAACATCCCTGTTCATAAACAGCTCAGACCAAGAAGGTTTCCCTCCTGAGTACTTAACTACCTGTAGATCACAGAGCCTCCAGCCATTAGTTGTCATCCCTCCCTGCCTTCTCTACTCCCAGAGTCTCCCAGACAATGAGTCCATACAACACCCACTCTTCGAAGTACATAGAGTCAAGATGGGATTGTCAGACCACTCAAAGGAGCACATGTCTACTAATTCTTGCTTGCAACTCTGCCAAAACCAGTGTCAGCTTCAGTCTCAGCCCCTCTCTCTCTCTCTCTCTCTCTCTCTCTCTCTCTCTCTCTCTCTCTCTCTCTCTCTTTTTGTGGTACTAGGGATTGAACTCAGAGTCATTTGACCTTCAAACTACACCCTCAGCCTGATTTTATTTCTTATTTGAAAACAGCGTCTCTCTAGATTGACGAGAGTCTCATTACTTGCTCAAGCTGTCCTGATCTCAGGCTGAACCTGAGATCCTCCTGTCTCAGCCTCCCCAAAACTGGGATTACAGGTGTGCACCACCATACCTGGCTTCAGTCCTGATATCTCTTAAAAGTCCTCTTTCAGATGGGACCACTTACTTATCTGTCACAGCCTGCATGAACTCGTCCAGCAAGTCGTCGTACTCCTTCCCGCGTACCCGCTGGTGTTTCAGGCCAATGTAAAGAGGGTCTCTGAGCAGCTCCTAGAACACAGAGCACCCATTTATTGAGCTGACTCCTACTGTTCCTGATTTGCTATCATTATTTTTTAAACAACTGTCCAAGATTAGTGGGAAGAGCCAGGAGGTTGGAAGGAAAGAGGGGAAGCTGGTCGGGTTCCACTGGCTCCACCCGGGGGTCATCTCTAAAGGGTCTGTAGGCTGAGCCACAGACTGATGGTGGACTCCCATGTGGTCTTTGGAAATAAATGATGCTTTGAACTAGGCAAGCCTTTCTTAGATATAGTCTTCTGTCCCCTGGCTACACACTCTGGGTATATCTTGGGCTTTCTTAATAGCTGGCACTACTGGCATTGTGGCTTGGGTAATTCTTTAATGCAAAGACTAACTTGCATATTGTAGAATATTTAGCAACGGGTCTGGCCTCTAGCCATTAAAACCAGCAGCAACCCCAGTAGTGACCATGAAAATGTCTCCAGATATTGCTCAAGGTCCTATCAGGGCAAAACCATCTCTGGTTGAGAACCACTGTGGCTGACTTTAGGAAATATCTGGATGGAGGTTAATAGGTTTCAGCCAAAGTTCTGATCTTGACTCCACTTAGAAGATACTTCATTCATTCATGCAATGAATGAAGGACTATGCTAGTCCCTGGGGGATACAAAAATGAAATGATACAACACTAAACTTTAGCTCTAGAAAGATGTTCACCTTAAGCCCTAGCCTATGACTCTCTACTCTGTGTCTTGCAGTTCTTTTTATTATAGAAGTCACACATTTTGGGGGTTATTTTCTGTGTCTGTATTGATCTGAATGATTTCTCCCACTAGAGTTTACCTCTCTCCTACTCCCTATGATTCAGTAGACTCATTCAGGAATGACATGTTTATTTATTTATGTGAACGTTTATAGAAGTTGGTGGACAGGTGTCCTCTGCCACACTCTCCTCAGGCTGCTTAGCGACTGGGCCTGGCATAGGGCTGGGGTTGGCCACTGATTTCCAACTGAGATCTGTTGGAGGCAGTCTTTGCTCAGGGACTTCCAAGTGGCTTGAGACCCTCCCTGGGCTGCTCTGCTGCCAGAGCTCTTCTTACTCAACCCCTAATCCTCCCCTCTCTGCTTTCAAAGGAGTCTCACCTGTACTGTAATCTGAAGGGTCACTGCCTCCAACCAGTCTCACCCTGGTCCTTTTTATTCTTCATGGTGTTTCTGCCAATGAATTTCTCTCATGACCTGAGAGACAAGTCTCATTATTTTTCCTTTTGTTATAAGTGAAGCAGTGAGATTCAGAGACATTAAACAACTTGCCCAAAATGTTGGGCTAGTAAGGGCAAGAGTTGGGATTTCAACCCAGAGTCCAGATAAGCAGTAATTTTTAAAAAATTCATGTCCCAAGTATTGCATGAAGTATATTTATTGCTAAAATGATTGTTTATATGAAATTAAATTTAACTGATGTTCTATATTTTAATTGGCCAAGTCTTATAACCCTATCAGTGGAGGAAGAAGGAATCTTAGGAGACACTATACTACAGAGGAGAGGGCACTGCTGGGCCTGGTAGCTGTGGTCTTAGGATGCTCCCTCTGAGCACCTCTGTTTTGCTTGAAGGTTGTTCTGAGTCTTGGAATTAGATGGGTCTGGAAATCACACTATGTCACTTAATTAGCTCCATGACTTTGGGCAAGATATTTAATTTCTCTCTTCTTTATTTTTCTTCTCTGTTATAAAAGGATCATAATTATCTCTGTCATATAATACAAGTTCTGTGGGGAAAAGGTCTATTCCTTTTTCACTCACATCTTCCTCAAGATTAGTAATCACCTGCGAAGACCTTTGGAGCTTCCTGCAAATGAATTTCTGAGGCTTGGAGATATTAAATGAGGTCATAAAATATTGGTAGGTGCAAAGAAACCATGATTTCTAGACTGCAGCTCTTCCCAGGGTTGGGTTTAGGTTTACTCATCCTAAGCTCTGCTGCCCAGAAGGGCTCCCTGACACATAATGCCAGCTGAATGAATGAACATTTCCTCTCTCTTAGACAGTTACCAAGTTCCCTTGGAAATAAATCAATGACTATACTTTAGGTGAAGGCATTTACCCAAAGCAGGTAAACTAGAACTTCCTCCTCTGCCATGGGACTTAGAGGGTTGAATGTGCCCTATGGGCTGTTTGCCAAGCTCTGCCATCCTAAGGTTTTCCTTGGAGACAAAATGGTATAGAAGCAATGGTTTACTTCTCTTCACTGTGAATATCATTGAATGTTGGTTTTAAACTGGAAGAGAGATAAGCCTCTGGGTGGAAAAAATATTTGTCTTGTGTAGCAACAGGTACCTAAAATATTATACAGAGCATATGTGGGTCTGGGAGTTCATGGATTGGCTTCATGCTCTAGGCATAGTGCCCTTACTTTGCTAGGGTAGCAGTTATGCTCATTTCTTGGGAAGCTCAGTTAAGCCCTGAAATAAGCTAATAAGTTGTCCTAGGAAGGACATCCTCACTGATCACTCATGTACAGAGTGAGCTATGATGAATATACTGAATGTCTATTGGTCACAGTGATGATAATCTTGTAAGGTAGAAGAAACCTTGCAACACCTAGCTTGCCACCAGCCCCATGCTTCTTCAGCAATCCACCAATCCTCCAGCACAAGGTGACCAGGCTATGCTGATGATCTGCTCCCAGGTTTGTCTCTTGGAGTAGACATACACATCAGTCCATTCCAGAGGCTCAGACAGCATCTCCTTGTGAGACGAATTTGCAGGAGAAGACCTCTAAGGCTTGGGGACACTGTAAAGCCAAGTTCCTTAGGGACTCTGAAGAACCTCAGCATGGAGTAGAATGAGCACAGGGCTGGAGCCAATCCCTGGGAAAGCCATTTTTGCTTGGGGCCTCTTTTTATGTAAAATTAAGGAGTTGAATACAATAGCATTTCAGATCCTTTCTAACCTGGACATTGTGACTGTTGTGTGTTTTGTTTCCTTTACATATCACCATCACTGAGAGGGGTTCCCTTTCCTTGCTTGCTTGAAACCTAATGTGGGATATCCCCTCTTTATGGGATCACTGCTCCACATATTTATTTTTCCAAACCTCCTTGTTGGCAGGTAAAAGTGACTCACTTTCAGGGCTGTAGACAGCAGATGTTTTCCTTCAACAGGAAACCTGGAGGGGTGTTTTCTTTGACTCTGATTAAAGCTTCTGTTGCCTCGGGAGTTTTTATAAAGACATACACACAGATGGTCTAGTTATTCAGACACTAAAACTCCTCACAACAGCACCCTCCCTGCACTGATGTTTGAGATAAAAATTTCAAGGCGGAGCCTCCCTCTCCCCATAGCTCAGGCTTCCACTGAGCAGAAGGTGTGCCTGAGACTTCTGGGGAGAAAATCTTGCAAACTGATTCATTTTTAAAAAGGAAGTGTAGTATGGGAGCTGACATAGTAAATCCATTTGAAGAGATAAATCTTCATCTCCCTCATGTTGGTCACTGTGCAACTTTGAATTCTTGTGTTCTGATGAAACACTCAGGGGAGAAGCAGACACTTGGAGTAGATGTAACACACGACCCATTAAAATGACCAATTAGGTGACAGTGTTGAAACACTGACAACTAGAATATTCCATCCAGGCCTGGCTCTCATTTATCTCCATCATGCCTAGAAGAGAGCCTGACACCTACTAAACACCCAATAAACTTTTATTAAATAAGTAAAGAGAAAGTGTTCATAAAATAATCTTAACTGAAAAAATAGAACAAAATTACAGCACATTATGATTACAGCTAGGCAATAACTCCATCTATGTATGTGTATAAATAAATATTGGAGGGACACAAATGTGACATTGTGGGAGAAATGCCATTTCCTTTTTTTATATAAGTTTTTGAATAAAATTCTAGTTATTTTAGTGATAAAAATTCTAAAAGTCAAGAGATGATCTTTATTTATAAATCACAGAAACTAAGACAGGGGTATGATATGGGAAGAGGAACATAGGCTCCAATAAAGATCCCAGTCCTGCCACTTCCAGGAGATCTTTTTGGGCAAATTAAACTCTCTGGGTCTGAGTTTCCTCAACAGGAAAAAAGAGGATAGTGATAGATACTCTACTCACAAGGGTATTGTAAGACTTGAGCTGGGTGTAGGTCCATGATTATGGCTGATTTCTGGCTATCTTTTCTGGTGGATTTGTCACAATTTGGGGTCAGCTGGAAACTTCAACATACCATTGCTGGATGCTGGACCTTGAGCCACAAAGAATCTCAATACATCCGCTAGAGGGAACCAACACCTATCGGGGGTGGGGAGGGTACAACGGCCTCAGAACTAAACTCAAACTGTTCTAATTGTTGCTTTTTGGGGGGCATTGAATCCAGGGGCATTCAAACTCAGAGCTATATTCCTACTACTTAAAAAAATAAAAAAAATTGAAACAGGGTCTTGCTGAGTTGCTAAGGTGTGTCTTGAACCTGTGATCTTCTTGCCTTGAACCTGTGATCTTCCTGTCTCAGCCTTCCAAATACTGATATTACAGAAGTGTACTACCATGCCTGGCTAGGGCTGGCTTTTAAAAAGAGGGAGTTAAGGTCTTGATTCAATCCAACAGGAGATACTGGATGAGGCCAGAGGACAATTTTTAAAATTAATTAATTAGCTAATTAATTAATTTGATACTGGGACTTGAACTCAAAGGCATTCTACCTCCAGGCTACACCCTCAGCACTATTTTGTTTTTATTTGGAAACAGGGTCTCATTAGGTTGAAGAGTGTCTCACTACTTGCTGAGGCTGTCCTCGAACCTGCGCTCCTTCTGTCTCAGCCTAAGTACTAGGATTTCAGGCGTGTGCCACTACGCCTGGCTTGGAGGACAATTTTAGTAGCTGCCAGGTGTAAACTCAAACATCTGGTCATGGGAAGGGAACACTGTGCAGAGCAGAGCTTGAAGAAACTTGAAGATCGGACTTGATGAGCAGCTGTAAGGCTTGTGCCACCACTCAGCCTCCCGACTCTTAGGCTGACGAGGAAGAATGTGGGAAGGAGGACCTTTTAGAGGTGTAAGGATGCTTAGTAACCTTCTGATCCAGTTCCTCAATGCTCTGGAAGAGAGTCAGGTCTTAAGAGGTGCAGTGACTCACCTGGCTCATTTGGGTCCCTTGTCAAGGTCTCTGACTAGCAGGTCCTGAACCAGGGTCCCTGCTTCTCAGTCCAGTCTTTCTCCCACTGCCTTTGCCCTCCCTCATCTTACCCCCACCCCATGATCGCCCAGCTCTTAAGCAAGGTCTGCCTGGTGCTCTCGTTTGGTGGCATCTGTATAAAGCCCGATGAAGCATTATTCCTTCTAGGAGCTACAGTGCTCAGTTCATCTTGTTTAGAAATGGGGACTTAGGTTCTCTGGTGAAGAGAAAGTCCATGCAAAGTGCCTTGGCAGGTTTTCTTGAGAGAGATCACTGTATTCTGGATCTCTTTTCAGGTTTGCCGACACAGAAACACAGGGCTGAGAATCATAGACATCCACACTGCATCTCACAGGGGTGCCCAGAGCAGACATACTCTTGATTAGGGTTTGAGCTCCTTCAATCCCAAACCATTCAGAATCCTGCAGGTGAATATCATCACCCACACTTTGGCTCTGTTTCTCTTGCTGGGTTTGCGGGACGCTCATCCGCTGGACTCAGACATTTCAAGGTCTGGCCCTGATGCTTTGAGTGTTAGTCCTTCCACTAAAAGCAGCGGCCCTTGAAACAGTGACAACTGCAGCTTCCTGGCACCTCCTTCATCGGTGGCTCTCTGCACCAGTGAGTCAGAGAGTGGCCTCAGGGAAGACACAAGGGGAGGAGTCATGGAGGCAAGGGATGAAAGGAAACCTAAGCAGGGTTGGGTCACTGTGGGCACAGAGGTCCTCATGGAGGTAGAAGAGCCAAGGGACCCAGAAGTGAAAGGGGCCTGGGACAGGTGGGGTTGGCAACTCCATAACTGTGTGGGAGGAGTTCTCTGGGCAAGGCAGGGATCAGGAAAGATGTGGCTCATTGCTTTGTGAATAGAATCACCCTGCAAAGCTGTTCCCCACCCATCAACCTTCTGTGCCCTTCTGGCCCCAGAGCTCCCAGCCCCAGCAGCCTGTTACCTCATTGTTGGTGCCGACGTCCAGCAGGACAGGGAGGCACTGCTGCGGGTTCACTCCTCCACACGCCGTGTACAGTGCCAGCTTGCCCACAGGGATGCCCATGCCGTAGCAGCCCAAGTCTCCCAGACCCAGTATGCGTTCCCCATCAGTCACCACCACGGCCTGAAAAACAGCAAGGTGCCATCAATCAGGTGCAGCACCTCCTGTGACACAGTGCTCATTTCAACGCCCTAGCACAGCAGGCTTGACAGCTGAATGCCTACTGACATTGCAGGGGTTGAAGTTCCCCGTCTGGGATAAGGCCAGAGGATTCATTTAACTGCAGGTGGCTGGGCAGGCTGGCAGGCTGGTGAGAAACCCCACTGAGATGAAATGAACGCAAGGCACCTGTCCTGCATTTGGGGTGGGGGCTGCAGAAATAGCTGGAGGAAAACCATGACTAGTCACTCTCCCTCAAAGACACTAAACAGAACCTTCAGTCTGAGACTTGGTGGTGGTGGTGGGGAGGTAGAGAGGGAAGGACATGATGAAAGAAAAATGAAAAACAAGTGTTCAGCTGCTGCTAAAGCTTCAAGGTTTAGAGACCAGTGTAAGTGCTTCCCCGTCAGCTCCTGGGCCACAGTAAATCCAGTCTGCAAGCAATAGAGTTCTTGTGATGTCTCCTTGAATCACTATTTCATGTGAAATCAGGAATGTTCTCAAGCTGTGTGGGGATTGCTTTTTGTGTTTGGCAAAGACTTGCTGAGGGCCACTGTGGAGTAGATATAGTGCTAGTTCAAGGTTTCCTACTGCAAATTAACAAATGCCAATGAAACTGATGGTGATGATAGCTATGATTGTATGATTGCAACAGATATTTATTCATTCACTTCATACATAATAAAGCATCCATTTTGCATATGACACTGTGCCAGATCTGGGGGAAAGGAGCTTCAGTTTGCTCATCTATTGAAACAAGTCTGCACGGACTTAAAAAACTAATGGGCCAAAGGAAAGAAGGAACATGTATCCTAATTATGACTTTGGGAGGAGGCCTGAGGGCAACAGTCCAGCACGAAGGACAGTAGAGACTGAGAGACAGGAGAATCGCCCCTGTAGAGTAACTCTTCACTGCTGAGGGGACATGTGGCAGATCGTGGCCAGGTGGAGACTGTGAGGTGGGGAGAAAGGCAATTGGTGTGAAAGGAAGTTAAGATACAGGGTGTAGGTGGGGGGGTGTAGAAAGTGTGTGTGTGCGTGTGGAAGGAGGACTGGAAGATATAGGTTACATGAATTCAGCTAAGCAATAATTTCCTCATCTTTTTCATGCTCCATTCAAACTAAAACATTTCCAATTTTGTATGAGGCTTCTACTTTCATGAAGGCACACTGTATATCTCTATCCCTTTATCTCCTTGATCTGAATTCCACCATCCTTGCACGTTTCAAGGAATAGTTCAAAAGGCACCTCCCTCCATGAAGCTTCCCTTCTGTAACTTATCACTCCCTCCTCTGAATTCCAAAAGCATTTTCCTTGACCAAGGCACTTATCACCCTTTTCACTGTATAATACAGTTATAGACATTTCCTTGTCTTTCATAGTAGCTCTAAGCTCTTGAGGGACAAGTAATAGGTCATGCTGACTTAGGTCAGCACCTAGCTCGGTGCCTCTAATGTGACATACTCAGTAAATGTTGGGTAATGTGATGGATCCAACATAGAACGTAATGTGACCTGTGTACTGGACAGACCTCTGATCTGGCAAGTTCAGAGAGAAGAGGCTGCATCCCATTTTTCATGACAACAGAACTAATGTGGAGAGCCACAAGTTCACTAGATTGTCAAAGGCTTAGGGGGAAGCTTGGCAACATCCTTGGGTTTTAAAGCCCAGCAATAATTTCCTGGAATGACAGTCCTACATTTTCCTTGTTCAGAAGTTTTATGACTCCTGACTCCCTTGTCTCAGATGACTAGTGGGAGATCTAGGGGTGATGTGCTGCATGCTTTCTTTGTCTGTCTACCTCAGCCCTGTGACCTTTTCTAGGGCATGTCCCTTAGCTTAGGTGAGCCAAATGGGATTGACTCAAGGCTGACCTAAGGATCACAATTCTTTGCTTGCTGTGGGGTTTCTTTAGACTTGTAGCTATGGTCATGGACTGTCTACAGTACCATTTATACAACTCTCTCCTTTCTCTTTCTTTTGTTTCACTCTTCCCTCTCATCTTTCTCTTCTTCCTTTTATTTCTTCTTCTTCTCTTCCTCCTCCTTTCTCACAATGTCCACAACATAAACAATGCATATACCTTAGTTTCAAATCTTGGTTCCACTTCTCACTTACAAAGAACCTCACTTCTCAGCTCCCATGTCTAAACCAGAAAATATAATAACCTCTGTCCTTTACAGGGTTGTAGGAGAATTCAATGAGTTAATCTATGTAAAGCGCCTAAGATGACATCATGTGAGGAGAATATGGTGATGTACTGCCCAAGATCACCTTCAAGAATAAAAAGTTACTTACCCAGCAGTACTGTCAGCTGTCCTTCTGCCTGGGGAATTTCCTGTGCTGAAGAGAGCTACCTTGACCAAAGCTATACCCCTGTCCAAGGACAGTCTGCAACCAATGCTTGATCAAAGTGCAAAGGCATGTCCCTGGCCCTTGCTCAAGATGACTTGGAAGGATTGACCCAGCTCCAGAAGCTCCTCAGGGCTCAGCTGGGTCTCCCTTGCAGCCTCCTTGCAGCCCAAACTCTCCCCCTGTTCCATCTCACCTCCTTCCATTCCACAGCTTATTAGCATATTTTCTAATATGCTGATTTCTATCTCAGACTGGTCCTGGGGAAAATTCAATTTCTGACACTGAGCACAGAGTAGGAATTAACCTAAGCCAGGCCTGTGTATGCTGGGTAGTCGCTTGGCTCTATCAATCTGGTCCAAGTTGAAATACCTACTAGGCTGATGTCTGGCAGTGGAGGGGCCTCTCAGAACCTTCTTCCAGAAGCTGTTGGGACGGGGATGAGGGAGAGGTTTAAGAGCCTGAGAAAGGGTTGGGGGAGGACAGTGACTCTCAGCTGAGCCTTCCTCTGCTCCAGGCAGTGGCCACTGTGGGAAAGAATCAACGGAGCAATTCTCACTCCTCTGTGATTTATGCTGGACAGCTCTGGGCGGCCGACATGCCCACCCCTCCTTCCTGAGCAAGAGGGGCCCTGAGCAAGAACTCCATGATCTCCCCAACCCTGAGCTCTGGCCCCAGTTCTCTTGAAGCCTACTTTTCTCACATCTAATTTGCAGCTCTGCTTTCTAGCTAGGAAACCACAGAAAGTAATTTTTTTTTTTTTTTTACTTTCTGAGTTGATTCAGAAACTCCTTTGAACCAACCCTCCTCTCCTGCCAGGCAGCCAGCAACACCAGGGTGCAAAGACTCCTGTGCCTTGAAGAACTCTGCCTCTCCCACTGGGCAGTTCCAGGAGAGGCTGCTCAGCAGCAGGCTCTGGGTGGGACACTAACACTCACATGTGCATGACCTTAGGCAAGTTGCTTAACCTCAGTGTATTCATCTGAGCAAAATGTGCTCCTATGTATTCTTCAAGATCCACCTGAGGTTTCAAAAGAGTCCTTATTGCACTCCAATCACAGTGCCTGTGAGAACTGAATGAAATGGGGAAGAAGTCCTGCTTGATCTCCCAGTGAGAGGGAAGAGCAGAAGTTTCCTACCCAGGGAACCAGAAACAAGGAAGACAGTGGCTTCAAACTTTCTGAACCCTTGAAAGAGCACCCTGGTGCAGAGGGAGGGACCCTGCAGAAAAAGCCCCATGAGTAGCGCAGGGTAGAGGTCTGGGGCATGCCAAGGGTGGTCCAGTCAACTCTATGGGCTTGGCCACATGACAAACTATAGGCCAAATACCCAGAGCTCCTGGTTTTCCAGAGAACCCAGAAACCCAAGGATTTTTACATATTTTTTTGTTAAATAAAATCTCCTGAATTTAAAATGTTGCCTACAGATTTGAAATTTTCAACAACCACTGAGGGACAAATCAAATATGTGTAGGGACCAATCATCTGACTGCCCATTTATGGCCTCTGATGACACCCCCCTCAGTGGCTGCCCTTAGGCCCCACATGGATATGTGTGCTACAGCTGCCTCGGCTACCTCCAGGAATGACGATGTCCATGCAAATACCTTTCACTGGGCACATATAGTATTATAGTTAATCTTGATAATAGGGAAGCAAAGCTCAGAGAGGTTATCTGCACACACAGCAGGTGAGTGGGAGGTTCAAGATCAGAAATCTGGTCTGTCTGATTTTAAAGCCAGGGCTGCTTCTTCTCCATAGTCATTGTGACTGACTTCCAGGCTTCCCAAAAGTGAGACAGGAATAAACTCTGGGGTCCCACGGGGAGGGCAGCCAGTGCCTGTTTGCTCCTTGTCCCCCAGGCTCCTCTCTTGGGCAGCACAGACACAATGTACTGTCGTTGCTTCTGGCTCAGTCTCTGAGCAGCTCATGAGCTCCTTGAGTTTGGGCCTGTACGCCTTTATTCCTGAGCCCCCAGGGAGCTCTTATGGAGTGGATGTTTACTAAGTGATAGTTGAATGCAACTGACGTAGCTGCCACTCACTGGCCCAGATCTGCTCAGGTAACTTAAACCTCCTAAGAGGTCTGGATGTCTCTCTGTGTGGAGCCCGCCTGAGTCTCCCTTCCTCTCTGGTGATCCCAAAGCTCTCGTTTCTCCTCCTCTAAAATCATTGTCTCCATCTCTTTGATAATTAGTGCACCAGATTTAGAAAGGTCTCAAAATGTTTATCGAAGTCAGTAGATACTTACTTCGAAAGGTTCTATTTTCAATTCATATCAAGGCATTTGGGGACAGGGACCATACTCTTGTCATTTTTGCATCTCTTGCAGCAGGGCCCTGGTGACAGTTGTGCACATTGTGCTCCAACAAGAGGATCATTTGAAACCAGAGATCTAGCTCCCAAGCCCAAGTCCTTGTGCTGGCCTGGAGGAATAGGTACCTTTCCATTTCTAGTTAAGATGGTACTTTTCATCTTTCTAATTCTTCATATTTTGCACAAAATGGTGGGTATTAATGGAGACCCCCATCTCTGTTCCTGGTACAGTGCCTAGTACATGAGAAATGCTGAACACATCTGTTGACAGGGTTCATTCAACGCAGCAAACATCTCTGCGCACAAAGTTTCAGTATATGGTTGAACTGTACAGGAAGGTGAAAGAGACTAATTTGCAGGACCTCAGCAACATGCCCACTCAGGTTAGCCTGGAATTAACTCCCCACTGAGTAAGCTGGCTTCCTTATTATCTTCAAGATTTTCTTACAGTTTCATCCTAGAAATGCCCTGGAAACTAGCTTCTCTGGGACTAAGTCCAAAATCTGCAAGGCCAAGGCCTGCACATAACTGGAGTCTAAGCAGGTAAGCAGGAAAGAAAAGCACAGGACAAAACCACATCTGGCCAGAGGTGTGTGAAATGAGCTATTCATCATGGCAAGTGGTAGCTCCTGA